>CCAG010000532.1:0-52160 GCA_001077435.1 Glossina morsitans morsitans | reverse complement strand
ATTTAATACATTTGCGTAGTGAGTTAATCTTTACTGATTCCAGTTTCCAGTTATTAGCGTAGCAAACTTTTATGTGGGAAATTTGCTGATGCGTCCGTTTCCCTAATGCCCCTTAAGTTTGCCGTTTAAATACCAGCGTGTGCTCTGCTCTATGCGGAGCTGCCGTGTGCTAGTGTAAGATTTTATTTTGCTTTATTTTATGTTTACTTTGCTTTTTTTTTATTTTTATGTGCATTTTGCTCCCACAAAAACATTAAAAACAATGTAAAAACAACAATAACAACTAAATTTTCTCGTATTCTTAACTTTTACTTAAGTTAACGGTACGATTTGGTGGCGGCTAGAAAGAGCTAAACTAATGTCTTCAAATGCTCACAGCGTCTAGCATGTGCTCATACATTTAACATACATTTGTGTTTTGTATCGAATAGTTAACAACTCTCGCTTTTCAGACATTAACCCTCTAACTGTTTCTTTAAACACTCTCACGTAACTTTTTGCTCTGGAACTGATATTATATTTGACGCAAAATTGACAAACAAAATTTTCTTTTTCCTTTTAAATTATTCATCTCTCCTACACATAGCTGCATGCAGTTATTAAATAGTCATTCTGACCGTAATATTTATATCTGGAGTGAAAATACATGGAGGTGATGCACACACATAAGTAAATAATGCGTCCACGTAGATTTCGTAGATTCGAGTCCCAACAATTATGTCATCGTACGTGAATAAATTAACGAAGCGATTGTGTCTATTGCTCTCTATATGCTATTTTTAATTTGCTTAATATAATAGAACACCTTAACATATTTGTATACTTTGAATTCGCTCCCTAACCACTGAACAATACTAAAGAGAATTGCCTGCCAGCTTGTCTTTCCTTAGGCAATCGGTAGAAATATACATTAAAGTTTACCAACTTTTGATCTTTTTGAAAATATTGAGTCTATCGATCAGTTATGCTAAAAATTGCCGAATATTTAAAAGTACTAAGGATTTTGTTCCGTTCAATCGCATTACTGCGACATTCAGATTGACTATGTAAGACATAATAAGATCGTTCGTTTACAATTTAAGGATGGAAACCCTTTGGCTGAGGTTTCCAAATTATTAATAAAAATTTATTTAAAGCGAAGAGCGTCCAATATGTACCCCAAAAGTTCTCACAATATTTTTTTATTATTTATATTTTCAACGCATGCGTTGTACATACATATATAAGAAAAAGAGATCCGAAAATTATTCAGTTGAAACGTTGCGATCATTTGGTGTATATATAGTTCTTCGGTCATTTGATATTTATGTACGTGGATGTAAATACTAACATACATAAGTATTTTTGTGGCACGAGCAATTGCTGCTTTTGACTTTTCTATTTCTATTTCTCTTTCTTTTTGTTATCGTTCGTGTTCTATTTTTTTGCTTTTAGAAAATAATATATTAGAGAGAAATATGTTTAATGTTGTTGTTCTTGGATATATAAAAACCCATCGAGCAAGTTGTACAAAACTCTAAATGCGCTCATGTTTCCCTCGGCATAATTATTATAAAAGACTTTTTTTTTTAATATATCTTATGCATATCTTAAATTGGAGCATATCTTTAAATTTTTTTTCAATGATAGCCTTATACATATATACTTACATTTTGCAAAGCTTTATTCTTTTCCTCCAATTTGCCAGTGACTAACGTCAAAGCTTCTTGAGTTTGATCTAATTCATTTTCAACTGTTTGTATCTTCTTTTGCAACTGACGTGCTTCCTCTTCGGCCTATAATATCAAAGAAAAACATAAAAACAGGGATTATTTGAGAAACTCTAAATATTACATTAAAAGAAAGAGTTTTTTTTTTAGAAAATTCAATTTTTACCTTCTCAGCACGCAAATTAGCGTCGCGTGCTTGCTGTTCGCAAAGAGAAGCACGTTCCAAGGCTGCATCTTTGTCGATTTTCATCGCTTGCATTTTCTTTTTAATGGCATCCATGCTGTCTGACTTTGTTTTGCACTCTGCTTAGTCGAAAAGAAACTTGAATAAAAGAAATAATCATTGTGTGTGTGATTTCATTTTAAAATCATACTTAAGTAAAGATTATATATATTATCACTAATTTTGTTCTACCAATTTCGAATAGTGAAAAATTTAGAATAAAAGAAAAATTGTTATGTAATTTTATTGAATAAAGTGAATGTCATTATTCTCTACCGAGGAAAGATATTGCCTGTTGGCTTACTTTAAATGTGTTTTATTGAAAGAAGGGAAGGGTGATTACGGCATTCCCCATATATAAACGTCTCCTAATTCACAGAGAACAATGATTATGCCTAGTCTTCCTATTGTAATGTTAAATGGTAAACAAACTGTCAATCAGATCTCTTTGGCCGCGATATATATTAATATGCGAGAAAGTATTTTCGTTAAAATATAAAATATATATTCGATAAAAGCATTTTTCATACGCATAGCAAAACACGTTCTGAAATTTTTACGGCTTCACTCCAGTAGGGCTTAGCTTAAATCTTAACTGTGGATAATCAGCACCGCATCGTTTGAAAACAAAAAATTGTTAGAAATGCCATAATATTGGAAAGAACTGCAAGGGCAATTACCTAAATAAGGCTAATTAGCTTAACTAGCAAGAACTGCGATAAGTGAAGTGAAAATAAAATAATTGATTTACGTTAATTGCGGACCCGGTTCTTTATAACTACAAATCGCCGCATTCCATGGCTATGAATCAATTTTTTATTGCTTAATGACACATAAAGGGTCAAAAAATGCTGAAAGCTTTCAAGGTTATCGAAGGGCATTTGTGCTCGCTTGTTCTTTAGGAGTAAGGAACTATTATACCACACACACCATAAATTTCCTTTTCACTTCGTTTTACTTTATCAATTTATCGAAAATTTTAATAATTCTTATTTTGCACCTATTCAAACAAAGAACATGCGCATGAAGGTTTTTTTTATTGGAGTTGAAGTTTCAGAACGAAAAAGTGAGCAGTGCTATAATCTATTAAAAAACTTTCAGGACGGGGATCAAAATCTGAACTGCATGGCTTGCTTAAAAGCGATTGTTTCCTGGGATCGCTTTTGGCTCGATACTAGAAATCGTTAACAAAGGGCTTCTCTCAAGTCCGGTTGCTCCGGAAAGATGTTCTTGTGCGAACTGAAGGGATCTGAATCAATCGAATTGATATGTACGAAGTTCATTATAGACTGGCTACAATGAAAAATCGTTTATTTTCTTAATATTGTGACTGCGAAATGTAGCGCCGTTCTTGTTCCTTACGGGACATGTAATGAGTAGCCATACTTAAACCGATTCGACTATCTTCAAAAATGTATTTGGACCTTCTTAGCAATTATAAATATGTGTTCATTTCATTTCAGAGATAAGGGTAATGTTTATTACCGTCAAGTCTTTGGAATTTTTTTCTATATCGCTTATATTAATGACAACGCAATGTAATTCAAGTTAACATCAGCATTATTATATCCAGCACTGCAACATAGGGGTATATGCATTTTGTCAAAGCCTTTGTAACGCTCAGAAGAAAGTTTCAGAAAGGTATATAAACATAAGGTATATACACATTTTTTCAACACGCCAAATTCGGAATCCAGCTAAGCATGGCCGTCCGACTATGTGCCCATTTGCATAACACCTGCAACAACAAATATTTTCTAGACCAAAAAATGAAGATATCGTGTATAAGTTTGGCAAAAATATTGAAAATTCTTGGACACACGGCACGCGTTGAAAATAGGCCAAGTTGGATAATGGAATCACCATAAACCGAGCAAACCTTCTCAGGTTACTCATATATTTAACTACAATAAATAGACGACAAAAATTTGGGGACATACACGCCGACCCAATATGGTAAATATAACAATTTAGCTTTTCTCGCTTATTTGTTTTAGCCTTTTTTGGGATGAAGATGGTGAGTATAAAATATTCTTTCACAGTCGAAGATGATTTTCTTACTCATTCGTTTTGATAATCGCCAAAGGTATGTAAAACTAAGAAGCGCACTACTCAAGAAGGAATTTTTGACTTGCCTTGCAAGCATTTCACTTTGCCTTTAACGCAATTTCATTGTAAGTCGTTTGATACGTATTGACTATCACAATAAATTGTATGTATGCTTTGAATTCACTATACATTCGGCACAATAAAACTTGAGGTTTGATGTTTAATTCGAAGCACATAACTATTCGCTTCAAAATACTTAGAATTTATAATTGCTATGATAGACGATGCGGAGAAGTTATGTGCCTGTGAAAGAAAAAGACAGATGTTGGAGACATTATTAAGTAAATCCTCCCAGTATTACGATCTTTCCTTTCATTTCATTCATTTTATTATAGCGCTCACACGTTTACTATATTTCCCAGCTTAGGGCACTATAAATATTCTTTACTGGCGTATGTAACCAACCAATTTTGCTAATATCCACTAATCTGTTGAAATCACAATTTCGATTTTAACATTTGGCCACAATGCTCAATCATCTTCTTCAATCAACAAACTTTGTTCGAATATCGACCGGGAAGCATCATCTGAACTTCACATAGTCCGAAATTCGTTTAAAAGTAATGGCACCTTACACAGATTACACAGATAAGTGTCTTTGTCTTTGCTTTATAAGTGCCGAAATTAATGACTGAATTAAATACTTTCGAGATTTCACAAGTTGAGATTGGGATTTTTCTTCTGAACAGAGTTTTCAGGTGGTGATACTAATGGATAAATTTGCAAACATGTCTAGATCTTGTTCATGCTGATTACGAATATATGTGCTTTAGCTGATTTGATAAATCTAACGTAGCCTCATTGGTGCAATGCAAGTCCGATTTTTTATTTATTTATTTTTAGCATTTTTTTTTAAATGAGCAAACGGAGCCGTAACTAATAGCGGAGCGGATGTTTGCTCCTTATACCTTATACCACGGTGCATGCAATCAGAAGAAGCTAAAAACATAAAATGGCATCGATATAAAATCACGTGGAAATAAATTCGCCGCCTTTGTTCGCCCAAAATTGCAAAATTATTATATATACGAATCAACGAGGCTGAGAGGCGTGGTCAATCTAGTGATAGAGTATTAAAATAATTGAGAGCAAATGTGTGCAAGTATAGGCAGACATAAGCTGGGCACACTTCGGAATAATTTTTATATCTTACAAGAATTTTGCAGACTTTTCTGTAAATATTTTTATTTTTAGATCACAAATACGAGTGCGCGTCAAAAGAGCTTGTGTGGCAAAACGTGGCATATGACGGACATATGAGCATATAAAAACATTGAGAAAGCTCATTTTTTGTATATATATATGCAGGCGCACATAAGCGAGTATTTACACACAAGTGTAAGCACAAACATTTAGCATATAACACATAATCTGAAATAATACCAAATTTCGGTATACGTTCGTTATTCTAAGGGATCTAAAAATAAAAAACGAAGACATCTGTTCAATAAATTAATACCTAGCCGAAATGAAGAAATGAAAGAAATTTTTTTATTTAAATTCTTACACAATTATCTATATTATTTATCTATTATTACTTAACAGAAAGTTGATTGAAGAAAGCTCTCTGTTCAAGTTCTTTAAAAATAAATTTTCCTTTTCGGAATAAAACATGTTATATAAACACGCAACATCGGATTGCATAATGCGATTAGAGATAGAATATTTATTTTAGCAACGACACGAAAAGGCCACATAATAACCTTAAGCTGCACCCTTGATATTATTATGCCCAGTTAGTTGTGTAGACATCTTCTTTAACTTAACTGCGTAGTTTAGACACTTTATTATGTGCTTTCATATAAATGGCACAGCATTCCATACTTTTGCAGTAGAGACTAAATATTTGTAGGAAATATTTCATCCTTATAATTGAGAGTTGTCTCTCGTGGTTTTCAGTCAATGGTAATTTTTTCAAAAGATATTCATATGGTTTGGTCTGTGTGGGCAAGTCCGCTTAAACCAACCTAGTTTACGGAAGTTCCTCTGTCGCATTCATTTATATGTCCTCTAGATCTTATTGTTATTGAATTTGACAGTTGACAGAATAGACAAGTAAGGGGGAGTCTGCTCAGAAATCATCTGATTTATAATTCCATTCTTCTCTTTGTTCGTTTACTAAATAATGAATATTACTCATACAACTACAACTGATAGGCCTTTCTGATTGACTTGGTCCTCTGGATCTGAACCTCTTTTTAAAAATAAGCGAGGAAAATTATGTGCCTATAACCCTGTTACTCAGAATTATTTAAAAAGAGGAACCAATTTTTGCTTACTATTTAGCGAATTCACTCAGCCAGGCTACGTCCGCTGGAATATCTAAAACTTATGGAATGCCAAGAAGAAATGCATTTCTAAATAGGAGGTGCATGCAAAAGGATAGATTTAACATACTCTTGCATGACGGATAATAAGCGTCATATATATTTAACTTCATTGAAATCTTCGAATTTCTTCCGTTATTTCTTGAAACTTAACACTAATGTTTGTGGTTATCATTTAGATGCAAAAACAAGAAAACAAAAAATGGAGCAAGTTTTTGCTTATTTTGGTTTTCTATTCTAGACGCACAAACATTTTTAACCGTCTTTTGTTCGATTATCATCTTTTTTTTATTATTAAAAGATTTTTTCATTTCATTTTTCTTAAGAGCATAGATAGAAACAATGACATCCGAAATCGTTCTAATTTTCACTATAATTTAATAAACATTACTTGAAACGGTTATTTTCTGATATCTGAAGCATTTAGAACAACAAAAAGCAAAGTTATCGCATAACAAATAGTAAATGCATTGGTGTCGACAATATGTCCTTTTATCACGTAATTTTACTTAATTGCTTCTTTATTCGTATAATTTTTTTAAACTTGGAGAACGGCTAAGATGTTTTTTGTGAATCGATTTTACTTACATTCTAATATAAATTAAGTATCGGAGTTATCCGCGACTTGAACGGATTGTGATGTTCAACTGAAATTTGTGTGCAAACCATTGAGTCAGTTGGCTGCCGAACTTAACGATGGCTGTGATTGCGTTCATTGTCGTGGTGTGAGTGCTTAACATTCGTACACCTATATTAGTTGATGGAAGAAAAATACATTTTGTTTTTTTTTCTTATTAGACTCACATGCGCATGGGATTTTTTTGCAGTTTCGCTTTGTTTTTTTTGTGATCTCTAATTTGTTCTTTCATGCTAAACATATTTTAGCTTTGGCTAAACAGTTTCAAATCGAAAATAAAGATAAAGATAAATAGAATAAAAAATTCTTTTGCATAAAGAAATATTTTGAATTTTAGTTTATTTTAGTTAATTTTATTAAAATAAAGTAATGTAATGTGGTAAGAAGTTTGATGGCAAAAGGAATCCCTTCACATAAAGTTGATTGAATTAAAAAATGATTTTGGTAGCATTTGCTTGATGAAAGTATTGATAATGTTAAATACGTTCACCATATTGAAGACAATGTAATAACGAGTCAAACAATTCATATGATCTGAAGAAGAAGAATTTTTAGTAAAAGAGGAGAAAGGGTGGGAGTTCTTTCTTGATGGACCACAGACCAAGTTTGAAGCCACGCCCAGAAAATAGAATAGACTGCTCACGAACCTTCCATAGTTTTTTATAATTTATCCGCAGGGCAAGGCAAAATGTTGATGATTTTATAAAGTGCTGCCAAATCGTATAAGAAAATCAAAAAATTGTACATTTAAGCACGGAAGTCATTACTGTTTTCTATTGAATATTTTCTCTTTTTTTTTTCTTTCTTCTTCTTGTTTTACTCTTCTCCTGATAATAGATCTAATTGTTCTTGAATCTACCAATAATTAATGGAGCTTACATTAACAAAAATTATGTAATGAATTTTGTGCGTAATTAACAGGTCGCTTAAACTCTTAAAGAGTTAAGATAATCAGGCGCAATTTAAGATAAATTTAGCCGGCTTTTACGACGCTCCTTGAACAGGGCTTTCGTCATGCAAAATAACAAATACACGGTCTTCATTAAGATCATTAAGATTTCAGCTATCTCGCGCAACATCACTTTTCGGTGTTCGAATGCATTTCTTTTACGTTTTTCGGAGCAGTTAACGAATTCTGGCAACCAGAGTGTTCAGAATCATCCGTTACTGTATGGCCGCGCTTTTGTCTCGATGGAGCAGAGTCCAAAAAGCACTTATCAAGCCATTGCTTTGCTTGAGCGTTACTTTTTCATATTGAAAAGTAATGCTTTATTAACATACGAAAATCAGATTTTTGCTTTGTTTGAAAATTAGAAAAGTAACGTCGTTAAAACAAATGTCAAATGTCAAATATAAACGGTCAGAATGTCATGAAATTTTGATACATTTCGCTTCAAGGCCAGTTCTATCTAAAACTCATATGAGTTTGTCAATAGTGGCGACATCTATAGGTCATCCTATGGCATTATTGAGTGACGTGGTATTTCGTTAAATACAAAATTAATTTCAAGATTTATATTTGCTGACTTTCCTGCAGAGAAATTTCGTTATTAAAACTTCTCTTTGCAATGCAATGCGGTGAATCAAAGTTCAACTAAACTCTCCAGCAAGCACGCCTATTTTACATTAAGGTGCTTTTCCTACATAGTCTTTACTTCTCAATGGCTCTGTTGTTTTACTTTATCTCATGCCTTCCCTCAAATTATTTTTATCTTACTTGTCGTTCTTTTTTTTCATTTTAAAGTACAGGCACTCCTCGTATAACAACGTAAAATATTTGCGAATATTATAAGAGTCATGATATAGGACGATTTCAAAAAATCGAATATGTGTTTCGCTATATGCTTTTTCAATTTCTTTTTGCTTGGTTTTTATTTTATCGCTAATAAGAGAAGTTTCAACCAATTTTGAGAAGAAAATGTAGAGTAGTTCTAGTTTTCGATGAAAATTAATTTTGCGATCGTAATTTTTATATTTTGAATACATTTTTAAATTTTGTTTTTCTTCATAAAGCTGAACATCAGACTCTTTTTTTTATAAAAGTTCGAGGTTACGAACGTAATTTAAGTTATCACAAAATTTTACCCCTTAAGAATTGGTTTCGATGTAACACGATGCATATTGTCTTGATTTATATTATTTCAGAGTTTAAATCATACTATTCTATATAATACAATATTTCTATTACACCAAGAATGGTACTTTATTTCTATTACACCAAGAAAGGCACCTTATTTCTATTACACCAAGAATGACCCTTTATTTCTATTACAGCAAGAATGACTCTTTATTTCTATTACACCAAGAATGGCACCTTATTTCTATTACACCAAGAATGACGCTTTATTTCTATTACAGCAAGAATGACTCTTTATTTCTATTAAACCAAGAATGACCCTTTATTTCTATTACACCAAGAATCACCCTTTATTTCTATTACACCAAGAATGAGCCCTAATTAATTTCATATTGCATATACACACAAACAATTTCTCTTACACCAAGAATGGCACTTTATTTCTATTACACCAAGAATGAATATAAATCGTAGTTTAAATAAATAAAAAAAATGAGTCGCGTACAAATTAAGCGTGTTGTACGACCGACCCGTGTACATATTTAATTTATTTGCAGCAGCATTAGTGATCGCATTATATGCGTTTCCATAACTATCCGAAATTTCCCTCTATTTTCAATTCAAACATGTGTACTATTTTTATACGTCTCTTTAAAAAGTTCTTTCAAAATTTGTACAACGCAATACATACAAATATTTAAAAATACATAAATATAAAATTGTGTATATAAACAACTGTAGGACGGAAACTTCCCAAAGAATTCTCATAAATTCTTATTCTCTGATACATAATTGCATATAGATACCCGTCAATTATTTATGAGTAAAAAAACATCAAAATGTGTATTGTATTTTAGATTGTTTTTTAGTCGGCTTATTCGGACCATCTTTTTCCTGGATGGAAGTATGGAATTGCTTCTTTTAGGGATATCTCGTAGGCTATTCCGCATTCCGCGGGTAGTTCAATTCGTGTTCACGCTTGTTTCGGCCTAACGTATAATTAAAAATTAGTATTCAATGAATTTTGATGCCGCAGTTGTTTTGCCACTCTTTCAAGTGCCGAACACAACGACTCCTTCATTAATTGAAAACTGAAATTTCTCCATACGTTGCAAGAAAGATTTGGGCATCATCCGAACTTTAATCGTCAATTGAAATATTCAAGTGAAAAAGGATAGTTTCGTTACGTTCCCCTTTTTTATTTCCGAAAACAATACACATAGCGAACGTAAGGGAAACGTTGTTAAGAGGCACTTGCGAAATATGTCTGCAGATTTTCGTCTTTCTGATGCTTTGTTGATATTGGTTAAATCAAAGCATTAATTGAGCTTCGTTTTCGATATGAATTTGTGGTTTTTTACTAGTAGTTTGCAGTCAGTTTACAATTTCATGTTTCCACAGTGCAGATCTTATTTAACGTTTCGAACTTAACTGAGGCGAATGTAAATTTTCTTAATCGCTTTTTATACCTTTATTGCATATTACAAAAGCGCTGTAAAATATAGATTTGATATAATCGGAAGAACGAAATTAGTCGCTCAAGTCTACACACTCGTGCTTTTAAAAACACCAGAGCAGCACATCACTAATATGTATCTTTAAGTAGAGGCGGAAGTAAAGATAGAGTCTGAGTGTATGGACTTTTCGCAATTATCGTATTTCGTAATAATTGTTTCATATTTATAAGTATAATATAATAATCGCCAACTGAACTCCTTTCGCGAACTTATTCCGATGGTTCGTGCAACTCAGATGAAAAGTTTGTATGTACAGGTCAAGTCGCAAACCTTATCTGCTCAAAATATTTTAAACAAATTATAGACTACTTTATAACTAAAAAAAAAAAAAACTGGTATGAGAATGATCTTGAGTGAGCGAGCGCTAAGATGTTTTCAAACAATGAAGACAAAGAAATGCTTCTCAAACGGATCGTGAAGCATCAAAGATCTATCCCATAGGCTCAACTAAATATATATTTTAGGTAAATCCCACTGAGTTTTAAAACTGATTTGTCGAATGTATACTAAATTTTAGACTTTCCTTCAATAAAACGCATATACGCATATTGTTCTATGGGATAATGTGTAAAAATATGAGCAAGTTTAACTGCAAATGTATGCCGGTTAGATATTATAGAAATTGATCTAATTATTGTCCGTCAGACATTTGCATTTCCGTCAGAAACCGAGCGAATAAAGTTGTAAGCCGTATGTACAGACGGCAGAGTTAATTTTTTAAGTTAACTTTTTGCTTTACACTTGTGCAAGGGTTGTAATTTCCACACACTAACTGTTAACACATACAAATTTCACTCAGTGACGTAATAAGATAAAAGTATATTTCACACGGATGAATGTGTTTAAAAAGAGAGTATTCACAACAAAGGCTATCTTAAGAAGAGTTACGCCTCCAATTTTTCAAAAAACGTATTCTAGATGAGTTCTTAGGATACGCTAGAAGATTTGAATTGGGCGTTCCCTCCTCCAACTCTTTTTTTACGGCTTCTTTAATCTTCATTTTGATAGGAACTAAAGGGAAAGAGTAGTCGAAGCCGTGCTTCTGTTTGACATATGCTTGGAACCGCATATTGTTTTGGTTCAAATAATCACCCGTGTGAGTTTGAAATTGTCGAACAAAAAAATTTAATTTTGTACACCTTATGTGATCTGCCAAAAACGTAAATGAAATTTTTTCAATTTTAATGTGAACTCAAAAAATCAAAAAAAATGCATAGAGACACGTACATATTCAAACCGACGAAAACGATGAAAAACATGTCGAAAAAAATTTAAATTTAGAAATTGTGTGAGAACATAAGAAATGCATAGAAAACGGCGCAAAAGTAAATGAAAATTTTTTAGAACACACGAAGAAAAATAAAATATAATTTTCCAGGGTCAGTGCTTTTTTATATCACTGGATTTGTTTAACGTTTGATGAGTATTAGCTGGGTATAAGTACGCAACGGAGCACACTAAACATTTATGTATTCTTGAGAAGAGGTGTAGCGGAAAATGCTTGACTATGCATGTTTACAAGTCCATCTGGTGAAGCAAAATTCACTTCTTTAAGACTTTATCTAGAAGATTAAGCTTGATCCCAAGTCCAAGATAGTTTGTATCGAATAAATTAAAACTTTTGACTTTAAGTGAGTTTCCTATTTTTTAATTTTCATTTTAGTTTCCATAATCGAACGAATTGGCCCGAAATGACACGGATTTTAACTACGGCACATAAAAATATAATTTCACATATGTTGTTCTTGATGTTGAGTTTAATTCGAGCGCAGCATTTTCATTCTGCCTTACAGTCAAACACCATTATTTTTTATATAAAAAAACATTATATTGTATATAAAGAAACTACTGATGGGCCTTAAAAAATTCGGTTGAAGCTTTGCAGTTTTTTATTTATTTATTTTTTTTTTTTGATAACATATAAGCCAGTTTACATAAAACATTTTTTCATAAACTTGAAATTTATATATTTTTTAAAATTATCATTATAAAAAAAGCACAACTTGTTGGCAAAATTTTAACCATATTTGATCAAAATTAATGCTTAGGACCATAAATGTTGTGCGACAACACAACTACAGTCATAGTAACAACGACAATAGCCATAACGACAAAATCACAAGCAATTAGATCCATAAATATTTACTTGAAAAATAGTAGAAAAAAGATCAACAATACAAACTGAAAATAGTTTAAATTAATATTAAGTTAAAAAGCCGGCTTAGATATAATTAGAATGAATCACAGCTAAGCTAGAAATATGCATTTTATTAAAACGTGAGTGCGGTAAGCGAACTTTTATTTATAACACAAATATACATTATTTGCATATAATTCGAGGGGATTTGGCTAGAAATCGTTTAGAATCGTTTGTCGGATGTCGGCTGAAAGATATTCATTCAAAACAATTTAATCTGTTGTGGACGAAGGATTGAGTAAATTTTCTAGTATTCTTTCTCTTTTTTTGTTATTTTCCAAAATATTTTCTCTGAAGATCACTAAAAGTTTGTATTAAAGAATAGAATACTTTCGAAACATCGATTTTAATCGCGTCCTTGACAGCAAAAGCTTTGTTTACGTCAACCGACTCTTAGCACGGGTATAAAGAGAAATCAAATACTGCAGCTGACAATCAATTCTCTCGTTTAAGTACCCAAAAAGAGAGACAAGGTAGAGATACAAGATCGTTATAAATTGTTTACCGTCAATTAACATCAATGTTTGGATGATCATTTATGAGCATAGCATTTCTGAGAAAAGAAAGACAAAAAGTTCTCATTTTGAAGAAACCCTACAATCGGATTGATGCTACTCTGCCTTTTAACAGTCGATATAAGCATTTATTGTTAGCAATCTGAAATCAAGCAGTATACTGTGCATACACTGCTTTCATATAACCAGGTATTCTTCTTCCATTACAAAACTTCTATTGGGGGTGAATACCAGAAATTTATATTAAGCCCTGTAATGCTGGTTAATGAGTTCGTCCACGACAACTAAATTTGTGCAAACGACAATTGGGTTTGGGCGGAAGTTTTTAAATTCATCCGCCAGGTTTTTCACTAAAGATTCAAGACATTTGATTCACTCAGCCTTATTAGCTTAATTTTCATTAAAAACAATGCAAATTTAAGGAGGGAGATTGGCCGAATTTCCAAGCGAATCACTCTACTTCAATTTGGCGATGAGAATCTCGGCATATAGTACATTTTACATCCATTTATAGCAACAGATATTAACTTATTAGGCAGATATCGCGTTTGGTCAAATGTTATTCGAAAACATAAAGAGGCCAAAACATAGCAATAATTATACTGATTTGCAGAAAGTTGTTAGTTAGGTCCAGCTACTACTATAAAGCGTAATATATGTTACACACTTAGTCGAAAATTACCTTATCATAGTACCGTGATTTTGATGAATATGCAAAACTAAAAAAGAAACTTATTCTTATTCACATTTTTCCTAGTGGTGGTAATTTTCTTTTACCAATGGGCCCGTTCCATATATGCGGTAAGCTACAGTTATGTATGAACTCTGCTATATCCGCTATGTAAATTTTTTCTGTTTTTTTGATAAAAGTGCACACAATAGCAGACAAACGACTAGAAAGAGAAATTGAAAATAAAAATGTGGGCCTTAATTTCGGGATGTATCCAATCAAAAGAAATGTTGGGTGTCAATATATTCGGTCTAAGCAATTCCTTCGTTGTTAGCATTTAAACTTGTTTGAAATTCTTTGGTGTTGCATATCGTTGCTGTTTCTGTTGTGTATCTCTGAATAAAAACATGCTGCGCAAATTGTCGTTACTGATCACTTATGAAATTGGGGACATGTGCGTGCATTCAAAAGGAAATCTAACTCTGAACTGCTCTAGTGGCCGAGTTATATCATACAGGCAAGGTTAACCACCTTTTATATAACTTATAATACAAAAGCGAATATCATATAGGTAATGGAAGTTAAATCATAGGAAATGTCCGCCTGAGTGGCCGCGTAGGCAAAGAGTCTGAACTAGCGACTCAATGGTTCCAATGGTTGTGGGTTCGAGTCTCAAATGCGGCGCGTTTTTAATAAAACTGGATAGCACTTAAGACGCTAGTGCTTTAAGACTTTAGTCCTAAAATTTATTCTCTGGATAAATTAATAATAATAGAAATAATAATTAACAAATCCATAGGAACAAAGTTTGAATTGTATCTGCTAACGATTTCCTGTCTGTATTCCGATTTTATGCCAAGTATTCGTTGATAGGATGCAAAAATATAAGAAAATTCGCGAAAGCAGACTTGAGTTGTGAAAAGTAAAGACTCTTTTTGAATTCTCACTGTAGTTAAATAATAACACGTATTTTATTAAGCATAGTTTAAGTATCGTATATAAATAAAGAAAGGAATACGTTGCGGAAGGTTAAAAAATCCAATATAAACCAATTAAAAAATTTAACATCAATCGGCAATCACATTATTTTTCACGAAATGTTGATGTTGGTTATCGACTCCAATTAACCAAGAAGCAGCAGAAGAGAATTATGTGTCTGTTCAAGATAACGGAACATTATTTTATCTAGTGTTGATTTATTTCTACGCAACTCAGCTACAATGAAGATTTAACTAAGGAAAAGGTAAGAAACTTATAATGGTATACATACATAAATTGTGAAATTATAACTACATATTAAATAAAAAGAAGCAAAGGAAATATTAATTAAAAAAAAGAAAAAGACAAATGCAGCGTGCTTACAATAAGTCAAGGACATAAGGACAAGCTGAGAAGACTAAATTCCATCGTATCACGCGAATTAGGTAGAAATTAAGCAATAATATTTATTTATTTACTAAATATCATTAGCTAATGTATGGCATATAGCCAATGCACATAATTGAAAATGTAATTCAATGCATGTAACTTCAAAAAATAAAGCAAAAAAAGTTAAGAAAAATAAAAACGTAATAAGCTAATGCATAATTAAACTGGCGACAATATGTCTAAGACGCAGATCCTCTCCCAACTCTCATTAATATATGTAATCCGCCCTTTAACATACGCGTTAAAATATATAGCAAACTAATGAATTTGTTCGCTTCCTATTGCGTAGGGTGACTCAAAATTATAATCACATAATATTTGACTTTTGTGTCACTGAAGAATTTTTTTCGTGTTATCATGACCAATTTCTTTCATTATTTCGAGTGAGGTAGTCAGTAGATTCTACAGTATGTTACTTTTCACATATTAAGTTCTACAATGTGCTTCTTTTCACATAAGTTCTACAAAGTGCTTCTTTTCACATAAGTTCTACAAAGTGCTTCTTTTAACATAAGTTCTACAGTGTGTTTCTTTTCACATAAGTTCTACAGTGTGCTTCGTTTCACATAAGTTCTACAGTGTGCTTCTTTTCGCATAAGTTCTACAGTGTGCTTCTTTTCACATAAGTTCTACAGTGTGCTTCGTTTCACATAAGCTCTACAGTGTGCTTCTTTTTAGATAAGTTCTACAGTGTGCTTCTTTTCGTGGTTCATACTCGCAATATTTACTATTACCATTTATGATCCTTTTTCGTCTTCAAATTTTGTGAATTTCTTATCTGTTAAGTACGACTGCATTGATCTGTACGAGCGACAATAAGAAAGACCCAGATCTGGAGAATAAAGCGCGTGAGCCCGAAGTTCCCAAGCAAAAATGGGAAAATCGGTCATGCCTACTCAATACTGAAAAAGAAGTTGCGGAGACCATACCCAGGGTACATATTCCTGGTTAGTATTAAACCTGAATTGTTCTAAAAATGTTAGTCAGTCCGTCCAGCAATGTATTTACTAAATGCTTTGGTAAACGTATTTGAAATCGCAAAATGGGAGATATCCGCTTTAAATTTGGCAAACACATTGAAAATCGCTGCAGGTCGATTATCATTGCACCAGGATGAAATCGGTGAAAGGGCCTGTACATGAGTAATAATTCAGGGGTAATCATGTAAGCAGGCGATAATGAAGTAGGCATGAGTTTGATTACACTGGGAAAAAGTTTTAATAACATAACAAGAAAGTTCTAGTAGATTTATAACGCTAGATTGTTCGCAGCAAAATCCGGGTTGGGATGAGAAAACCATTGAGAGAGCAGAACGGATGAAACGATTAGTGAGAAGAGACTTAAATAATTTTTGTACAATACTGAGTTTAACAATGCTCCTGTAATTATTGATGAGTTGTCTGTTACCATTTTTATGAAGTAACACTACATAGCTCATTGGGGGAATACACCACACGAAAGCAATACGTTGAAGATATTTGCTAGTGGCTAGTGGGATTATTAGCTGCGTTAGTACGAATGCGAGGTGGAATACCATCCGAGCCTGACGTAGTGCAATATTTTAAATTTTGCAGGTCAATGAAGACTTCTTCTTCGGTATGAATAAACCAGTGAAAGATGTGCAATGATTTTATTTCAAATGGATAAACATGTTCATCGTATACTTGATCTGAATATGTTTCTTGGAAAAAAGTAGTAAACAGGAACAGTGACTATTTGCACAGGTTCAGATGATTCGTTGTTACAATACCACTGTTGAAATGAAGTGTTGAAATTACTTGTGTCGTACGCTTCGATCCACGAATCTGTAACGCTTTTTACGATTTTAAAATTTGCATGCTTTTTACATATATATAATCGCTATAATATCTTTATGATTAACCACAAAATATGTCTTTTTAACGCAAATATAACGGGACAAATCAACCGAGGACCCAGCCTTTTTAAATTTTTAAATAACCTATTCTTTTCGTTTTGAATTCTTCTGACCTTGTCTGAGAACCAGATAGGACAAGTGCTGCAGAGCTTAGCGAATATGAAGGGAAGGAAAATTGAAATGTGTTCGTTTATTAAACCATTAAACAATTCAGAACGTTTGTCTTGCAAAGTTAGATGCCAGATATATACAGCTCTATTACATAACCAAGCGTTCTTAATTACGGAAAAATTTCTTGTATTGACGAGATAGCCTTTGCCTTTGGCATCACCCTTTGCTAGCTTTCTGGTGATAATGTCCAACGAAAAGGAAATTGGAGGATGATAAACATCTTCAGGAAGAAGAAATGGGTCAGTTCGGGAAACTGAAGACTAGAACAAGAACTTTATTTTGAAAATTAACGATAGTATTAAGTAGGGTAAGGTATACATTGCATATACCTTCAAAGAATTCGTCGTACGTACTACAGTTATAAGACGACATCAAGCGGTATGAACGTTCATCACTATTCCATGATACCTGTGGCAGATTAAATTCTCCCAATGGGATCAACGAATCGTTTGTTCTCGAGATTTGGGATACACTAGTTAGGAATGATAGGTGCTTATGCTATGTGGCTATATCGGACGATGCAGGGATAAAGGAACAAATGTTAAAAATGGGTCTATTTTCTAAAGTGATAAAAATTCAACATCGACCGAATAACCGCATGATACTATTTCGGATGGAAAAAATTTGCCTACAGCTAACTGAACACCTCCGCCTCTGTTTAAGTGTCTATCTTGCCTATGTACTGTATAATCGGCACAAAAGATTTCAAAACTTAGTATGTTAGTCTTTAGGTACGTTTCCTCAAAAGAAAATACATGACAATCACAGCTGGCACTGTCTACATGCAAACTGCAGAACTTAGTGTTGAGGCTTCTAACATTTTGATAAAAGACATTGAAACCCAGACTTCCTGCAATTACTTTTTTGCGTCGGTAGACGTGGTAGAAGGAATAACAGCAATTACTGGAAACAAGTTCTCTTACTAGCGCCCCTCGAGGCCAAAAGTCCTTAGATAGTAGTCTCTTAGCAGAAGTTTGCGGCACCGATATTTTAAATGGCCCCACGTTAATAGCCCATTTTGGTATATCAAGATTTTCGACTTACATAAATTACAAAATGTCATCAGTCCGCACCTGATCGACTTAGAAATATCGATTTTCGTGGTGCCTCGATTAGCAATTAAACTAAGTCACCGTTGACATTACCAGCCCCAAGTTCGATTGAAGGATTTTCCCTTCCCTGCACTGCAAGAGCGGAACGATCAACCGGCACGTTGGCTAATGATTGGTTTGGATTTTGATTATTTATTAGCGAAATGCGCAACTTCCTTACCTTGAACCCGCTGAACCATAACCGAAGAAACTACACTTTGAGTATCAACGCTTTGAAAAATGATAGGATTGCCATTAGCGATGTCGTAGATCGTGAGCGAAAATCCCTATAATGAGCCGAGACTTGGAGTTGAAGACGCCAGCCACTATTAGGATCATGTAATGGCTGTTCCTCAGTAATGACAACGTTAGGTAGACAAGATGCAGAACTATTGTTAAAAATATCTTCAAAATATAAACCTAGTTTTTTTGGAGAATTGCATTTAGTAGTAGACAACCATTAAAAGTAGTCTCCTCTACAATCTGTACTGCAATCGAACTCTTCACTGCATTCTCTACAAGTAATATCTAATTTAATATTTATTGTTTTAGTTCGGAATTCGCGTTTGTTTTCCAAGTGACTTTTCACGTGTTCTTCCAGGCGAGATGCAGAAGTTAACATCTTTCTGCACAAAGGACACTTCCAATCTTTCAAATTGTCATCTCGCCAATGATCTGTATTCACACGTTGACGATACGTACGAAAACAATCAAATTAAACATTTAATTGCATTCCGCACAGGATATGTATTATTAGTTCAATGTCACCTCTTCTGATTTCACAATTACTCTTGCTCTTTCCTTGGGATTTCTCCCTTTTTTTTTTGTATTTGCGTGCCCGACTTCTGTTTTTATTTTTATTGTGATTATCAAAGTAAAAAACCTTTGCAGAAGGTATAGAGAGAAAGCGTTCCGTTGAAATTCATGTCGACAGAAAAACCACTTACAGAATGTATAGAGAGAAAGCGTTCCGATGATGTATGGAAAGCTTGATGATGCGGAATAAATTATAAACTTTGGCGAATTAAGAATATTAATAAGGCGATTGTAGTAAAAAGCAAAAGACAAGAAGTTTGGTATATTCTTTGTAAACTTTTGTTTGCATAAACACCTATAAGTAAGCAAGTGTACATAAACCCACCATTTTCATTAGCATCAATATCGTCATCAGTATTTGTGCAATTCTAGGCTTTTAAGAAAAAGCAAAGTACAAAAAATACTCATAAACATTTGCGTTCAATCTATAAATCGTTTATTACACATACGCAAAATAGGAGTGAGGATAACCCCTTGTTTGCTAGAAAAAAGCATCAAAAGAATTTGTTCTTGGTCAGCGTGAGACTTTGATTTGATGTAGCTATATTCAGCAATCCGGGCGACCTTGGATCTCACAAACCTCTCTGGACGACCCATACCTTCCTACTTCAAATAAAAATGGTATGTGAAAGCAATCGGCCTCCACTAGTTGAAGAAGAGTAATTCTAGAATGTTTCAAAATGCATTGAGTTGGTGCTTATCCAACAATTTTGTGAATATGCCATCTTTCTTAATATTTTTCCTTCTCCTTCCTATGGCTTTCTGCACACCCATCTCAAACACTTGATATTATTTATGATTTTAATTTAGAAAATTGATTTAATTACTTCTACAAACAGTTTTCTTCCATCGATTAATTTGAACTCTTATGCAAAAACATTATCGTTAAATTAATAGATTTTTTTCAATAATTAATGTTAAAAAAACTTCTTACGATGAGTCTTACGATGAGTCTAGGAGTACAGGTCTATTCCTTGCCTTCACAAATCGAAGTACGTTCTTTGAAAAATTATTTTACTTGTTCCAAGGGTGATGCAGATTAAAATTAAAAATGCAAATATACATTATTGAAATGAAGTTTCAATTGTGCTTTTAAATCCTTCTAAATAAAACAAACCATAACATACGTAATATATATTTGTTGCAAGCTTCTAGGTTTAGCCATGAGTTCTATATTTGCAAAATCTTCTCTTAAAGCAAAACTGTGCAAATTAAGTACAGCTTAAATTGACCCAAGTCAAAGATAATCGTGAAAACTGTCACAATAATTACCTAGATGGGGGAAGATTTGTTTCGTTACTTATAAAGATTGCGTCCATTGAATTACGTTTCTTTCCGTTTAGTTAACTTGCGAAGGTAAACTAAGCGAAGAAGGCAAAGAAAACGAGTTTGTCGTTCTAGAAAAAATTTTACGGCTGTATTTGTGATTTCAACAGAGGGCTAAACAACAAATAGGTCAATAGATAGACATGGTTAATCAAATATGCTTCACTAGTTTTCTTATCCGTGTTTTTATATTTTCCATCCACTTTGTAAAAAAATTACTTATTCATAAGTTATTCTTGTACGTCAATTGAATGTTTGCTGTTGAGTCTGTATGTATAGTAAATACACGATATTTCCGTTTTCCTCTCAAGTTTATGGTTTACTTATCATTTATGTGCATAACGCTATGAATGGTGGAAATCTTTATAGGACCCTAATATGACATACTGGTATAGACAATTGTGTATTTGTTTTGAAAAGTTTATAAAATATAAAACATTTGTTGTAATAAGTACTGGCCAACATAGCGTGGCTTGTTTGTCGCTTGCAGCTCAACATAATCATTTAAAATTTGCTGGATTCAAAAATCAACACAAATTGTTTCATGAAACATGATGTGAATCTTTTAAAATATGTGGACAAAAATTCATTACCTGTAATAAGTTTTTCCTTGACCGAACTTGAATAACTTTTTTTCTCGAAACAAAAATTTTCAAAATGGCAAAAAGCGTTGCTTCAACAATTCTCGTCCTTTTCAATAAAGTTTTTTACAATTTTGTTTGCTTTTAGATTCGAATTTGCAGCTGGTATACTGCATGACAGCGCTCCACTTTGTTGTTGCTTTTATGAAGTCTTAATAGAACAACATAAGCCTTAACAATGTTAACAAATTAACTAGATTTTCTATCCCAATTGTCATAACATGACATTATACTAAAGCATCGTTTGAAATTACCTCTTCACCGCCAATTTATGATACTCGAGACTAGGGAAAAAATTATTTTTCTGCAAAATCCGATCACAGAATCAGGCCAAACCTTCCCTCACACTTCTATATCTTTTTAAAATCGTCGTTATCCGCACCGTAAACCATCGACAAATTGTTATTATTAAGAGAGAAGATTGGCTTAACACTTTTTATGTCAATGCTAAATTTGCTCCCGTACTCTCACTCGTACTTTGCGCCGTAATTCGCAAACGAGTGTCCATTAATTTTAACAGGCATAGTCTGAAAGTGGAGCGGTCGATGCAATAACCACCATCTATATCTGCGTGAAATTTGATCATGTATCACAACAATATTACATAGGGATAACGTTAAGCAATGTTATTTATGCAGGGCTGACCATTTCAAAGTAAATTTTAAATGAAATACATCTTTGACTATACATTTTTTTTTTCTTCACTATTCGCAAATTTTGAACACAATTTATTTCTTTTTAATTTTTGGTTTAATAATTTATTATCTAACATCTATTTATATTTTTCTTTTCCGGCTAGTGTTTTACAAACACAACTTTAAAGAGGTTTAGGATAACTTTGCTTAGTTTATACTCACTAATAGTGCACATTTGTACGCAGCCATAGCAATTTTATTTTCGCCAGATTTGACGTAACTAAAAGAGCGCATTTGGAGATAATCGCCAGCAAATTTCCCAACGTGGTTAGATTCTCTTGGCGATGATCGTCTGCTTCATTGCCGCCTGCTTACATGATTACCCCCATATGTTGAATGCAAAAGATGCTGATATCTCCATAAGTCTTGCTCTCTCTATGCTTATTTGTAAGTTTACGTGAATGTTTCTGTTTTCATTTTATTAATTTATAATATACAAATAGAGACTTACCAATACAAAAATCTTGAACCACTTTTTAACATAATTTATAAAACCACTTTCGAACAAAATTTTCAAAACCACTTTTCAACATAATTTTTAAAACCGCTGATGAATTTCCGATGATATAAGGGAGCTAAGTCCACATTCAAGAGAAACAAAACCAAAATTAACTGTGTTAAATGTTTAGTTTTCTAGTTTTCCTCTTCTTCACAGATCGAATTTATTTTATTCGTGTCTACTTATAAAATTGTTCTTCCACAATTCCAAAAAGTTCGTGTAATAGCGTAGCGAACACGTCTCAATCATTACTTTAGGAGTAGATGATTATTTACTAATGATGCTGTAATATGTGTAGGCAATGGACTGGACTTCTTGGGTGATTTATGCAGTTGCTGTTGTTGAGTTTGACTGCAATGGCTTTGACATGGCCGTAAATTTCTACCAGGAGGTTGCTGCCCGCCAACTACTGATATCGTGTAGATTCTCTTGTAAAGCGTCTTAAAAATACGTTCTACTAATTTAACTTTATTATAACAGGTGTATTCCACCTATTCTTAGGTCCAACTTACTTACTCTTTGCAACTTCGCTACCCATCAATCTTGTACACTCATCTGTGCAACAATTCCATCAAAATTGTTGCTAGTGTGGTCATAAACCTTATGCTTGATGCAGCCGTCACCATCCACAAATGAATGAATGCGCATTAGCTTGTAGTCCAAAATCATAACATCGGCATAAGTAAACTTCTCACAGAACTTCTTCAGTATTCGTATTTAATAGGATGTAAATTTAAGGCTCGCTCCGAATTGAACCAACTGCTGGAGTGATAACAGCCATGACAAAATGAAAATTTACATTAATCAATAAACAAGTTTTCAACAGCTAAGAGGCAAACAGTCGTCGCTTAGTTTTTTTGGCACCAAAATGGTAAACCTATCCAATAAGCGATGCAAGAACGGCAGCATTTAATAAAACCAGGTCCACAACGAAAAACTAAAAGTAAATTGCCTACGAATACTTATTTAAGCAATTGCTGAACAATCAAAACATACCGGCCACGATAATTATCTACAAACCAGTAAATTAGTTCCATAAGCACATGAGAAGCGTAAGATGCATCCAAATGCTCATTGTAGGTCGAAGACCGAAAGCAAGGTTTGATGTAAGACTAAATATTTTAGAAAGTAAAAGCAAATAAAGAAATAACGAAAAATGAGATTTACTTTTATCGTCGATGTTAACAGTATTACAGATTGAGTATATGCGTCTATTGGCCATTAAGAAGAGAAAGAAACACTTGTCACATTTGACGCTTTTTGTTTGTTTTTTGCACAGGAATCGACAGCGGGAGAACTTATTTTGTTATATACCCGTATGCGCTATAGTACACGTGTACATGTACATACCTACTTTTGAGAACATCAAAAACTTGTTCAGTATCTTAATAAATGGAAACTAACGTTCAACCACAATGCAGTCAAAGTCTTCCATGTTTCATTTGTAAATAGAAGCTAATTTGCAATCCAGTCTTAAAATCCAGAAATATAAATCAAAGATTTTCCAAGAAATATATAACATTTAGTGTGAGGTCACATCTCAATATTCTAAATATATCGTTTGACCGTCTTAAAATCTTTAATCTACGTAGCCATTATGCGCTTATGCGTTCATCGTCTGTTGGTGAAACAATGTCTAAAATGAATAGCTGCCCGTCAGCACATATTTTACCTTCAGTTCAAATTGATTAAAAGAAAGATCAGCATAAAACTATAAGAATGTAATAACATTTCAACTTTTACACGGATAAACCAGTAGAAAAAAAACTGAGAGATTTGAGTGAGATAGGAACTAATTTAACGCAAAAAAAATTATTATTTATTAACTTGGTAACGAAGTTCTTGCTTCTGAAGGCGAAAAAAGTGAAAATTTTCCTTAAAAAGCCAGACTCCTCCAACTATTATAGCCCTTATCCTTCGAAAGTAAGAATATTTCTATCAACACGGGAAAGTTTTTAAAAACCATCAAGTAATCACTTCGAAGATGGAATAAATAGTGTATAGAAACACTGCAAAAATATATTTTCACTATGAAAAAATATCCGCCAAAAATTCCACTGTTTTGCGAGAATTTCTTTAAAATTAATTCTACGCTGAGTTGTAGGTTTTGCTTTTGTTTTTATTCTGTTTAACTGTACAAAAATGTTACTACTTGTCACAGAATGTTAAAACCGATTGCAGAATGTAAAAAAAAATATTAGAGTTATTATCAAATTTATCTATTAAGAATTATATAAAAGTATTTTTATGGCCCAAAATGAACTTGTGAAGGAATTGAAACGTCAATTATTGATTACTGACAACTACCTACCGGTAGAATTAGAAGTGTTTTCTTTTTTTCATCTTAATTAGAAATGTTTCTAATCTAATTCTGTCTTCATTCTAGATGATGTTTTAAGCCGCTCTATCATTTATATTACTTTCGCTATCTGTTTTCCTGTTGATACTGCTTCCAATTCGATTACCGCTGTCTTTACAAATGGTATCTTGCTACGATAGATTTCACACAAACGTTCCTTTAAAGATTCGGGAACTGTAATGCCAGATTCGGTTTGGCGTGTTTCCAGGATGGTGCAAATAATACGCGTTGGACCGTGAACTATGTTTAAGTGGAATACTAATTACACTGATATTTTGAATACCCATACATTACAAACAGAGCAATGAAGCATTCATTATGCGTTCATAAAGCGTTTCTAAACAAAACTATCATTGTTAAAGCAGGCATTCTTATAAGTAAATATTGCTTTTTCTTTTCAATGTTTACATGCAATCAAGTTTTAGTACGTCGGTTAATACAAGATATTTCAAGAATACGATACACTTGGTTTTTATTGGGAAAAGGAACAATACACGACTTACTTATCGAGACTTAAGACTCACAAAATGAAGAGAAGTGGTGATAATAATAATAATAAACATTAAATTGAAAAGTGATGAACTATAGCAAAAAACTTACATCTAATTACCTAGATAGTAATATAATACAATACTTAGAGGAAATTGGATCAAATTGTAAGATAAAAGAAATGTGTCCCTCTACATCGTTGTTCGAAGAAAGCAACCAAATCATTAATGCAATGCCTAAGTTGGGGTAGAATTTAAATGTTGGAAATCTGATTTCGAACGACCGGAAGGCGGTTAATGTGGGTGTTAAGAGCAGTTTCTTCAGGTGTGGCAATCACAAGTTAAAATGCGTACGACCCTCATTTATATAAGAGAATTTTATTTTTATATTGAATTTAGACTTATGGTCTAAAATTGGAAAGACGGATCTTACCTCATTAAACATGCGGTCTTTAAATGTAATTTTATTATCAAGAAGGATCCAAATAGATTTCAAAAGTTCGCTGCCATAATTTTCATGAGGTGGTCGAAAACTTTACGAATAAAATATATATGTATACATACCATCAAGAATATCAAATTTCCAATCGAATCACTCCTCTGCGTTGCAATTAACGCATCGCTCAATCCATTCGCCGCAAAGCTTTTCTTTCATTCCTTGTATCATTTCTGATACAATAACAAAAAAGGCGCTCTGTGCAACGCTTAAGTAAGAAATCCTACGCAGCTGTCATTGATTGTCTTCAGACCTAGCAAGCCCAAGGGAAGGACCAAATGGAAGTATATAGTTTCTGCTTAAGCCATTAATCGCACCAACTTTTCATAAAAAGTATTCAAAAACCTTTTGAAAAACTTCTGTAAAAATTTAAATGCAACGGTATATACGCACTTTTATACACATAAATACATATACACATACATAAATACAAAGTTTCTCACACACCTTCGAGTGACGTAAGAAGATTTAAACATTCACAGAACTACGTCATAATAGATATATTTAGACGAATAAATTATGATTTGTAAATGTATATAAAAATTAATATCAGGTTTTATGCTGGTTTCGTGAAGGAAAGCATATGTTTGCGTGTAAATACTTGAGATATGTCTCCTCCCTTTTTATGAACCTAAACACCAAAAAAAATATTCATTTTCAAATGATCAGCCAGATTGTGTTTTCAATTCATAACTTTAATAGCGTACCAGTAGAAACACCATAAAAAATACAATACATATTGTTCAAGCACGAAACTTAATGGGGAACTATCTACTTTGCTGTTGCTTGATCAATCTGTGCCAACATCCTCGATGAGAGAATGCTGAGAACTTTATCTATTGCCAGGAAAATTCGAAGAATAGGTACGTCAGCAAAACCTCACACTTTAGTAGATTTTCGTTATTGACCGCCCTGCCCAATACTTCAAAACCTCAACAGGTTGATAACAGTTTGGATAAACGATACTACTCTATTGTAAAATACCATTGCCTAGTCATTTAAAGCTGAAACATAGCGACTTTGACATAATGAATCCAAAAAGGCATTATGATGAAAAGAAAATTATGTACAATTTATGGCCGTCATAAAATGATATATGAATTTTAATATTGAAATGAATGTATCTGGTACGATATTTTGACTACCACATGCTCAATACGAAAATCGTAAGCTCGAAACTTCATCTAGCTAACCTTCCCGTTGAACCCTTTTACGACTTGAGTGACAACATAACATATCCTCATATACAAACATATATCGCTGCTACTTCAATTTTCTGAACGGTAGTAGCTTCAATTCTTGTTTTCTCCTTGCGTTCGCTGATAACGCTAACAATGGTGGATTACAACTGCTACCTGAAGCACAGACAACAGCAATGTGCTTTGAAAATAGATTCTTCTCTCAAGTGCTGTTATAGTTTTTTTCCATTAGTTGTACTTTTCTATGTCCCTTGTTAATTCTGACAATACAAAAAAAAAGAAGAAAAAAAATCAAAGTGCGTACGCATTTATAACCACACCAAATTAGGAAAGATTGAATATAATGATAAATGACTGTTTTCCACACCACCGTGAGGTACCGTGAAAGCGCGTTGCCAATTGTTTGAAATGGCTGGCCCCCGGTAGCTATACCGGGCCCCGTTTATACATAATATACATACAGAATGGATAAAAAATACATATAAATAAATAAGGATTGCTGCTACGCCGGTGTGTTGATATATGCAAAAGAAAAATATTTTGATTACTAATTTTTATATATAAAGATGATCACAAACTTACCATTGGCCTATGGAAATGTCACATTCCGCTGAAGCGATAGTGCGTGTGCTTTTTTTAAAATCTAAAATGAAATAAAAGCAAATGAATAATTTATACATAATAAAAAGAAAGGATAAACAAAAAACGTTTACGGTGATAATAGAAAGAAAAGTGACGTGACGCAGGTTCTTGGCGAAGAAGCTAAAATATTAAAAAAGAAAAATAAATTACCTTAAATTTTTCTTTCTCTTTCTTTAGATAATAAATTACTTATTTAATTATATATATTTAATTAATCGCAATTCACACTTGTGGTCTTTATTACTCAACGAAAACAACCATTCCTTTAAATATTGTTGATCTTCTTGCTGTAACCATCCTTCAATTGTTATCTCACACATGCTGCGACCAGCTAGAGACAATTTCTTTAATTGATCATAATTGAAAAGGCGACAATAGTTCAATTGTATATCATGCGAATTCTTAAACTTTGGCAATTGTTTGCAAAATTTTTGAAACATTACATCCATCCATTGCCATTTTGGCCCATGAACGCAAACATTTTCCCGCATTGTTGCATAAGAATACGGCGAGCCTCTTTAGCGACAAAATACCACTAACCTTAGCGTCCACATATGTGAACACTATTACTTTTTTTTGTGATTTTTGATTATTTCTTCAATTTTTCCCGCTTAATATTATTATCATTATTACTATTAATTTAACCAGCGGAATAAATTCTCACACTAAAATCAATTTTTTCTGGCCATAAAAATATAGTGGCCTGATTATCTCCGGATTTTCCGTACATGGAAAATCGAGTAAACCGCGTTTTCTCAAAATTCTTTATAAGACCGAGTAACTACGAAATCGCTTCGCAATATCTCTTCTAAAGGAATTAAACGAATTCCCTTTTTAAAAATTACTTCACTTCCTTTCTTTAAATTTTTTAATACATTTTCTCAGCTTCTATTGTTTCTTTTTGCTTATGTAAACATCATACCAGTGCGACAGACAATAATCTCAGTTCTTTTCCCTACTTTCCCTAGCATTTACTTATTATCTTTTTAAGCAGATTGTATATTTAATATTTGATACAAAATATTTTATAATGTAATGTGTAACGCTGTTAGCGTTGTTTAAATATTCGAAACACAAAACCCCTTTTGTTTCCATTCCATTTATTACGGTTTAATACTTAAAGCAGCAGTTTTCGCAATATTGTCATGTTTCGTTCTAAATTTTTTGTGTAAAGTTTTTATTTTCACTTGCGCGAATAATACATCAACATTGGAAATAAAAAGTACGTCAACTAAATTTAGAAGACATTTCTAAGAAGAAGAGTTCAGATAATAACATCACTTAGTTTAATATCGTTCCCTTAAATAAAACTTAAAATCCGAGTAAATGATAACGTAATGGCAAACGTTAAGCACGTAATTTTAATAAGCGGAAAAAGAAAATGTGGCAAGGACTATATATCAGAAAAATTGCAAAAGAGGTAAAGACGCTAAAATTATTAGAAGCTATCAAAGGCAAAGTTAGAAATCTTAAATGACTTCCTAAAGATTAGGTGAATCCAGTCAAATTGTGCGCATATCCGAGCCTATTAAAAGGGAATGGTCAAAAAAGGACAATGTTGGTTTGCAAGAATTACTGAGCGATGGTCCACTTAAGGAGAAATACCGTAAAGATATGATTAAGTGGGGAGAAGAAGTTCGTCAAAAAGATTATGGATTTTTTTGCAAACTAGCTATGGATACAGGTAGTAAGCGCAACATTTTCTGTAGTATATTCTGATATTAATTAGCTGCTTTCTATCTATTAGCCTTTAGCGAAACAGTCATTGTGAGCGATATTCGCAGAAAAAGCGATATTAAGTATTTTAAAGAGTACTACAATGGTAAAGTGTTGATTTTGCGAATAACATGTCCGGAAGAAACACGTATTAAGCGTGGTTGGATATTCAGACAAGGTATAGATGACGTGGAATCAGAATGCGATTTAGATGACTACCAAGATTGGGACTTGATTGTGGAGAACAATGGTCACATTGACGGAGACGAAATAATAAATTTAATAATTTGTAAACTCGAATTGTAGCATTCATTCGAAATTAAAATTCCATATCTACTATAAGTAAGCCACAAGTATCTAAACTAGATTTAAAATTTCAAAATATTGGAAACTTGCTAAGGAATGGCGATGAGAATTCCAAGGGATGGTAAGGGTGTGGAAGATCGTGGCTAACAGAGCTTGGAAGTGTACACTAATTTATATTGGCATTCGCTGTGTTTCGCGATGTGTGTTTCTGTATATTAAATGAGAAAACCCGAAAGTTACGGCGATATAAAAAACATCTCCATTTGTCTACAAATATGTTAAGAAAACCAAGTTTTATGTATTGATGCAAAGTTATATTGCTCGGATGCATGGTTTTTCGACAACGTATCTTGTCCGCGAATGTGATGTAGTAGTTTTTCATTATTGCTAATACCCTTCAAATCTTAGCTAAAGAAGAAAAACAGAATATATTTACTAAAGAACGTACAGGGTAATGTATAATATAATATTTTTATTATAAGGAAGTTTAAAACAATAAAAAAAATTAATTGTGATTTGGAATTGATTCAAAACTAAGACAATTTTTTTCAGTGCGAGGAAGTCATATACGCAACATTGCTTCCACGGAAACACATTAGACACGGTTAATTAGCTCCTTGGCGCATTTTCCATGGTTGATCTTCGCCAAATTCTTCGCAAGAATACCTTCTCCCAACTGCAAAATATCTTAAGTGCATTGTTCCAATATACATCTCAAATGTACTGGTAACTGATGTATATTTTTGATTAATTTTGGGCAATTCGGTTTGGTGAAGATCGACTTAAAGCAATCCAACTTAATGTTCAATAATTTTTGCCGGGGTCTCGAATATGTATAGCGATCTGGACATTATATTTGTTTACGTTACCGAATTTTTTCATTGCGCTCATACCGCAATTTCTAATTTTTTCATACACAACTTCTAAAATGTAAGACCCGCGTATCGGCACTACTGACTGCCTCCGTGGACTGCTATGTTGATTCATATGACAAAGCATTTCGGTCATGAAGTTTTACGTATCCTGTACAAAACTTCTGGTCATTGGTTTCTAATGGCAAATTGCTAATCTTGCACGTCAACATAAACGGAATATTATATTATTTAAATAACGTATAACCGTTTTTAGTTTTTTGGTGTAGGTTTCTTCTTCTTTCTGTTTTTTGGTGTAGTTTTCTTCTTTGTTTTTTGGTGTAGGTTTCTTCTTCTTTGATCATTATTGCCCCATCCCATTCCACAATAACGTAACGTTCTCTTAGCTTTATTGCTTTTAAGGGAGAATCTCCATTTATTATCAATAACTTTTTCTCTTTCAAGTCCATTTGTTAACTGCCATTTTTCTTTTTGTAATATAGTTTAACACGGCTTTTGCATAGCAGCAAAAAGATATCTAAAAAAATTTTAAAGTATTTTTTTTTTAAAAGCAGTATTTAATATATATGTAAGAAAATAAAATTTCATACAATTTTCGATTTTATCAATAAGTTATTAAATTTTTGATTTAATACAAATTTTTTCAATCGTTTTTCGAATTTTTTTTAACTCTTGTCTCAATGCAGAATTTTTTTAATTTGAACAACTTCCCCTTTGCTTGTGAAATTTTACATAATACCGTTAGCTGGTTTTTCCCTTCGCATGGCTTATAAAAAAAGTCCTATGTGTGGAGTATGGAGAGATCACAGAGTTGCTTTTAATAAATATGAATAATGGTGAATTTCTCAATTGTAAACAAATACAGATTCGCTCCCTCAACTTTAACCAAATTCAAACAGGCTCTCAAATTTAACCGAATTATTTATTTATTTATGGGTTTATATTATTTATATTATTATGGCTTTCGGCCAGTGTATTTATATTGAATTGCAATAACTCGAGAAATTGATGTTTCAACTCGTTCATATTTTCAACAGTAATGTATTTTAAAATCTGGCAGTAGTCAACATTTCAAAGGTCTTGGAAGGCAATAAAATGGCCCCTTCATTTTCGCTATATTTAATAAGTAAGAAGAATACTAATTTAGAGAATCTTCATATATTTGCAAACTCACATAAAACCATTCGTTTCCAATTGCAAGGCGCCACGTCCAATTCGGCATAAGCAAGCAAACGTTCCAAATAGACTAGTGTTACGATGGCTATCCCCCACTCATCTGCATGCCCTCTGCGTAATGCCCTTTTAAAATTAAGAGTGCTTTTTAGACAGATGGCCTGTTTACGATTAAATATTATTGATGATAAATATTACATTCTCTTTCTATTGTCCTGTCTGCTATTTTCGGCTTGCTCACACGGTTGCTCTATGGAGTGTTCATTGCAATGAGACCGATTTAACCGGACGAAGTAATTAAGCACGGAGGACAGTCAGTACGTGGCAAATGAAATAGCTTAAGAAAACGCAAAAAACAGTAAAAGGAGAAAACACAAGACTGCGAAGACTAAACTTATATCAATTTTGAGGCAGCGACATTTTTATGTTACGAAAAGTATGTTATAACGGCTGTGAAACTAAGAGTATGAATTAAACAAAACTTGATGAAAAGAAAAGGATTAGTGCGAGTTACCGTAACATTAGTGATCTTAATTGTTACAAACGTGCAAATGTAAAATTAATTTCATATGTGTACTGAAAAAAAGTTAAAATTTTATAGGAAAGCGATAAAACACAGTAACAGTACATGAGATGACTCATTCACTGTATTCAGAAATATTTTCCCAAAAATATTGAGAGAGAGAGCGTGAAATCCTCTATTTCAGCTTAATAGAGGGAGGCATTTCTCCCCTTAAACGAGTCTGACATAAAATAATCAAAGACTCTGTTGCATTGAGATCAAATATACATCAAAATTGTAAACGTGGTTATATCGAAATCTATCAAGGCAATCGCGGGAAGTTTTATAGGAAACTGAGCAAACGAAATCGTTGTGATGAAATTGGATATTCAATTGACGCTCCTGAAACACCTAAAATAAGTGAATAATTAATATTTTGATAGTTAAAATTAAAATAAATCTTAACGCTATTGTGCTCATGTTGTTGCTCATGTAAGTTTGGTTTTTGTTTTTTTTAAAGTCAATTTACTTTTAATGAGAATCACTTTTTTTGTAGCACAATTTCGTTGTAAAAAGTTTCGAAGTTAATTCCAACAAATCATGCAGCGCCGCCGAATAGGGGAACAAAAAACTTCACTCTCAATTCTTTCAACAGCAAATTTCTGCAACAATCCCTCCAACAAAATTGCAGGACAATAAACTATTTGTCCACGCCAGATTCTTCCACCATTCTGGTGGAAATTTTCTTATCTTTTTTCTTTTTTTTTCTCACCAAAAAAACAGAAAACTGTTTTCTTCAAATTTCAAAAACGCTCTACATATATTTTTTCTCTTAAAAAAAAACATTTTCTTTTCCAAAATTTCTATGTTAGTCGACAAAAAAATACGTTCACTCCTAAACAACTATTGAAGTCATTAGACTCTCACTCGACAAAAAATCATGTGTGGAATTTAATAAAAGGGTATTTTAAAATTAAAAATAGAGGAGATATGCTACCACATTAATACAAAAAGTTTGATAAATCATTCTTTGCCCGGCTATGTGTGAAACTAGCTCACGCAGCTGCCGAAGGTGACTTTTTAGCAAAGTATCTATTCGATGAAGCTGGCGAAAATTTAGGCAGGATACCTAAGGTTCAGACAGATGAACTGAAATCTAACCCCTTCAAAATAGTATGTGTGGGTTCAGTGTGGTTGAGTTTGACGCTACTTGTAGCAGGATTTCTAAAAGGTCTTCAAAGAACTGACATAACTTTCGATATTAATTGCGTGCAACTTAAGAAATCAAGCGCGTTCAGCTTGCTACCACGCTGTCGATGCTGTAGGTTTGCGTAGATAAAGCGAATTTCAACACACGGCAATACTAATATAATGCACACTTTTTCTCATTTTGAACGTATAAAGCACTTTTTCTCAATTTGAACTTTTTTTTGTCTTTCATTTTATATATATATAAATAAATGTAAAAATATATATGCGTGTAAATAAAATACTTATTAAAAAAATGTTTGCCATCATTAATCTCTCAGTGTAAAGATCATCAAAGCTTGATGACAAGGAGTTGTGGTGTGGGTCGGTCTCGTAGGTTAAGTCCTTATCATGGAAGGTACCCACATATTGCCCGTGGAAATCCTCAAGCTACAATACAATATCATTTTTTTTTTACGTATCCGGGACTTTAAAAATTGAGGTCTTAGTTTTGCATTATAGCCAAAGCCGGTTTGGGCTATTTTCTGTACGAACCTTCGTGCAGGAACTTCCAATGTTTCTACCAAATTTGAAGGCTATAGCCGCTTTTTGTAACCAAAAGAGTGCCAACACGCAGCCGCATAGACGGACGGACATGGCTAAATCGACTCAGAATTTCACGCTGATTAAGAATATATACACTTTATAGGTTCTCCGAAGTTTCCTGTTGAGTGTTAGATATATTAAGGACAAAAACAAAATGAGCAAAACCCCCTTTTACAGTGGTGGGTATAAAAATATATTTATAGATCTTTACAAGGAGTAAATTCATTTGGATGTAAAAGTTTACATTGTTTCACAGTTAGAGCATATACTTTCTGAATCCATTGCGGTATTACTTAAACGACTGAAGACAAAAACAAAATTAACCATAAAATGATTTGTAGTGTGCCATCTTCGCTTTTAACCGCCCGTAAATATTTGCGCGCCAAATTCATTTGCATCAGTTAGTGAATGGTGCGTATAGATAACACTTATGGAAGTGTAAATTATTGTTAATATTCGACGGTATATCGCTAATTATTTGCAAATTAACGAAAACGATAATTATTTTCCAAAAAAAAAAAAAAAGTTTTTTTATTCGCTCGTAATATAAAACAATTTTTTTCTAAGGTTAATACGAAAATTTTGAATAACTGACGATATTTAGACCTGATCTTGCAAATCTTGAAAAACTTATCTTCTCGTTTATCTATTTTCTTAGATTAACTCCAACTGGTGCTGCTATCATCGAGAAGATGTAATAAAATGCAAGCGACAGATAGCGTCATTTCGATTCGATTACATGTCAATTTGCCTTAAGCGTTGCATTTAAAAATTATTCTATAACCTAAGCTAATCTTAATTGGAGAACTGAAAGTTGTTTTGATTTTAAGTCTCTTTGACGCACTGAAATGGATTTAAGACCGCAAAAAGATAATGATTTGTTAGATAGAAAACTTTTCTTTAAAATTTTAAAATTTTTTCAGTATCGAGTCATAGAGCATTAAGCATTAAACTTGCATCTAAACTCAACTCCTAATCGCGATTCTTGTTCGACCATGTACAGGTCAGTTAATGTTCTTGTGAGACTTTACAAAAATTCTCAAGTTGGTTACAAACGTAATTTAATTCGGAAAACAAAGTAAACCTTTGCCAACCCGCAAAGCTGACCACACCACTTCTATTGAGCGACTTTGAATAAAAATGTTTTAAAATGTTTAGCACTGTTTTAAACAGTTCTAAACAGTCTATTGAGCATCCTTAGCGGCGAAACGTTTTCGATTTCTTTTCGATCTATAAGAAAAAATAAAAAAAAAAGATTGGAAAAACGTAAATATTTAAAACCTTGGCGGCAAAAGGTTTTCCATGCATACTTTGCTGGACTTAATACAGCAATGAATTAAATGAAAAAAACTTTAAACTAAAAAATAAAGCTATTTAAAAAATTTTAATGAAATTTTTGTAATGATATTTTTTTTTGTTTGGAATATTTTTAAAAAATAATTTTTATAAAATTATTTAAATGCGTCAAAAATGAATGAAATCATTTTAGGATTTCAACGTATTGTAGACTGTTTTCGACTTTCTTCGGACAAGCTTTATTACTATATCAAGAAATTTTTATATATACAGTATATTTATTTTTATAGCTACTAAAGTGTCCTTAGAGAAGTTAAAAAAAAAACACGATCTCTGTTTTACCATAGAAGTGTAATAAAGAATCTTAAAATGATCAGATGCAAAAAATTTTAAAAAAGTTTTTTTTTTAACACTAATTCGAAAAACTTTATTATAATAATCCAGAGCAAAAATAAACCAAAAGTTGTGTATTCGGCTTTTATCCGAATTTTTACCTCGTACCCGCCTCAATAGGTTTTTTATCAAGTCTTTAATTAATAACCATATTCGGATCAAATCATAGACTGATAATGACTTGATAGTCCACCTTGGCCTATAACAAAATTAATTTTGGGGTTTTTGTTGTCTATTGCTGGGAAATATCAACTTCTGCTTCGACCGATTTGCAACATCCGTATGCTGGAACTCTCTACGATAGAGTTCGTGGCACAAGATGTGGATGTTTGTTGGTTTTACAAACTTCACATGAATTTACATTTTACTCGTTTACTAATTCAGGTCAGTAATAATAGCGTTTTGTCCGCTCAAGAGTTTCATTAATACCGGCATATGAGAAGATTGGATCATTGGGAAGCTTTAGTAACACTTTTCGTAACCACAACTTCACATTGCAATCAATAAAGAATTCTTTTGTGGTATCTGAGCTATGTAAAATTGGAGCTCATATTAAATATTGCTCCAAATCTGGATCTGTCTTAATGACACAATAACCAATGACGTGGTCTAAATATTGCACCTCTTGGCTGCAGAATTTGCGCTTTCCTGCATTAAGAGTTAAACCAGAATCACGTAAATAACTTTCAATGGTTGTTAGTACCTTTAAGTGTCGGGAAAACTCATCTGGTATAATCAGGACATCATCAAGGTAAATAAAGACTTCGTTACGCAAATTTGCAGGAATCGGTTTGTCAATCAGCTTAGACTTTGTTTGTGGAGCGTTACATAACCCAAAAGGCTTAGTCTTAAATTAATATAAAGATTTGCCAGGAATAGTAAACGCGGTCTTTTCTCTCGGCGCAGGATATAGTGGTATTTTCAAAAGTGCATCCTGGAGGTCTACGCTAATTATAAATTGGGCTTTCGGCAATCTGCTAAGTACTCCTTTTATATTTGTTATCGGGTAGGCGTCTTTTTTTTGCCTTGTTTAAGGGCGATCACCACTGGAGAAACCCATGCACTATTGGGCTCTTCCATTACCTCTACCTTCAACATTCTTCCACTTCGTCATTGATCTTTTCACCAAATATTTCTACTTCCGCAAATGGGCGAATGTCTGTTTTTCCAATAAAGTAGAAATAAAATTATTATGTGTACGTCGTAAATGCTTCGTTGAGAGTATCTTAGATTTGTTCGAGGCCTATCAAATTTTGTACATATAGGAATTTGGTTCGTATACATGTGTAAAGGTTTTATTGAGCTTATTTCTTTAACCACGTAAGCATTTAAAAAATCTAATATGCTATCTTTAGAATGCAATTTTAAACTACCGTTCAGTTGTTGGAGTTAGGTTTGCGTGCACTTCTCTGTGCACGTACCCATGTGTTTTTTGGTTTAGAATACTTAATGCTATTAGGAGTATTGCAGCCGTAACAGAAAATAATTCTTTCTGCCAAACAATTTCGGTATCGATAGCCTGATTGACGGAAATTCCAGCATTCTGTATGAACTTCATAGCTACTCTTGACATTCCCCATATTTAGCTCATCTCCTTCTGCTACTTCGTGAACTAATATTTCACAAACACGCTTGGGAAAACTGTATTTACCATTGATCCGTTCTTTATGTGCCGAAAGAAATATTCCCGGTTACGACATATCCCTCATAGTTGATGAATAGAGTTAATTTTCAAATTCAATATCTCGTGATGAGTTTCGGGCATAAAATTCCTCCTCAAAATTTCAACCAAGTGGGCTTCGGCTAATGGTCGCTGTAGTTAATTCATAAATTGAATCGTATAAATCATCAAATTTCTCATTAGATTTTCGTTTTCTATTTAAAGTTAGATACATAATATCAAAGAAGAAAAACCGCTCAAAATGTGTATGCGAAAAAATACATATGATTTCTTCTTCTCATATAAGCATGCTCTCGCAGAATTTGTAAAAACTGAGGTAACTTTTTCTCAAATTTGCATTTATGATGCAACAAGTGCCAAAAATTGAGGTAATTTTTTCTCAAATTCGTAAAAATCAAATTTAGAAACTGTAAAAATGAAGAAAAACCACTCAGAAAGTGTATGAGGAAATATACATATGATTTCTTCTTCTCATATAAGCATTCTCTCGCAGAATTTGTAAAAATTGAGGCAACGGTAGCGAATGTAAGTAAATGGATTAAGAATTAAATTAGAGTTAAAAAAAAATAATGAAATGAAAAGAAGACCCTGACGAATAAATCTCTCGCAATTTGTAGTACACTAGCGTAATCACAAATAAGTTATGATACCAGTTTACCTATAAGCAATAGTCAAAAGATCGATAGTCAGTAAGAAATCATGAATAAAGCGAAACCCAACAAATAAGTAAACTTTAACCAACTAAGTTATCGTGTTTCACTACAGTTAACTGACATTATTCAAAACATACATTCTAACATTTCAGTATCAAAAATGTGTATGAAGAAACATATCAAACGATGAAGCCAACAATATGCATACAGCAGCAAAGCTATGTATAACTGACGTCCATTGTAGAACGCCAACATTTTTGGTTTGAGCAAACTTCGACACACCGTAAACAACATCAGTATCAGCACGTAGTGCATTCATTTTTGTTCTATTATGAATGTTATAAAGTATTTCCTTTTATCTATATATATAATATAATAACGCCGATTATATACGATTCTATACAATATAGTAGGTGGCGAGATATGGGGAACCTTTCGCCTCTCTTCAGGTGGGATAATGACCGCTGGACGACAGGTGGAATGTACCCGTAAGAGCAAATGGATGAAGACGAATAAATCCGCCTTAGGGCCTGGGACGAGTATATATCCACACCGTCATGCGCAGCACGTGCTCTGAACGCTTTTCTAGGTGCCGCTGTTCTTTAAACACAATAATCCGGATCTAGAGAGGTAAACCCGATAAAACCCTAAATATCGAAGGTTATACGTACCTTGCTCAGGCACGAATGGTAAAATGTGAATGTGTCTTTGGGACCGTGAACAGGCACGTATAAGGAAGTGACAAGGTTGACTAGGATAGGAATTATTCCAGTCGATTACCGGAAGACGGCATGAAAGGACGGCCAACTGAGGATAATACAAAGTACTCTCGCAGATAGAATCCATAGCTAACACGTGTCAACCACAGTTTTCTGGCTTCTCGCTCTGGCTGGCTCGTACTTATCCGTAAGGAGAAGAGACGGCGGAAGGGTTGAAGACAACGGCGGTAGCAATAAAATCATGTGAAGACACCGCTCTTAAACGCGTGTCTAGGGAAGAGCTCTCTCGATTTTATGTGATCGTCGGTTATTTCCCCGAAGGTGAAAACTTCGCCCCAGCAGACATTTTAAAGCTTCTAGAGGGCCAAAACCATTAATTACTGAGTACTGGAAGATTCTCCAGAAGGACACAAAAGGGAATACAACGGTCCTAACTCTAGCAGTGTGCGAATTTTCGGCAGCAGTGATAAAGAAAAAGGTGAATTCTATGAGCTATGATTTCGGCTTAGTTTTACTGAGACCGAGCGGCAACGGCGCCTTCGAAAAAAAGGGGCCCGAATAACACAGGCCTGAGAAAAAGCCCGATACGGCCAACAAAAGCTTCGGTTGGCAACCTGAAAGACGGAGGGTCATGAGGGACCGGGTCGAGTTCTCAACGAACGTCCGGGCCCTCTACGGCTTCGAAACCTGAACGGTCATCAGCACCGAGCGCCGAGGAACCGGACCAGAAACGTCGTATTGGCTGCGGAATAAGCTGCACTCCTCAGTAATCAGAGGCGCATGAAACTCAAGCGACGGGCCTTTACGGTTGCATTTTCGCACCCTAAGCATACAGAATAGACAAGTCAAGTGCATCCAAGTGAAGCTTCACATTCTAAACGCGGCTGTTCGGTTCTTAATAGGAGGCTCACAAACGACGTAGCTCCCATCTAGGGGACTTGGATAAATGCGGGCGTCACTCAAGGTCTGCGCAGCAAGAAAGGTAAGGTGCCTATCAAGAAAGCTGCACTCTAGAGATCTAAAAGGGACGCGGCTTGGTGGAACCAGAGACTTCAAAGGTTCCGATCCCAGGCGACGAATTTGTTCAACAGAAGTAAAAAGTGCGGTGATTGGACTAAGTACAAGGAAGCCCTCACCACGTATAACGCTGAGTTGAGGCGGTCGAAGCGGGCTGCCTAAAGGCAGCACTGGGAAGACATAAATAGTGTCGCTAATCTCTTCGCTAAACCTACAATAACAGCTGACAAGGCTTCCCTGCAATCTATCTACACAGACACATACGTCGTAATCAGAAGAATTGAATAACATCCAATGGACACCGCCACAAACTTACATCAGAGAAGCATCTATCATCTGGAAATACTTTCATAAATCTGGGCAAGCCTACAATATTGTTTTTACCTCTATAGGGCTCTTGCACGAGAACAAAACTACTGCCAAACTTACTAATGCGCTGGCCCAAAATTACATGGCAGCCACGAAAGTTTAGTTAAAAATTAGTGAAGCCCATTTTAATGTCTAGCCGCCACCCTGGCAACCATGACACCGTAAGCGGGGCATGCTGCTGATAAAATTAAATTCCCAGCTGGTCTTTACCTTAATGCATAATTGAGGCATTTAGCCTCATTTGCGCACACATTTCTCTTGTGACGACGTACAACCCCACTTAGCCGGCAGTCCTTCACCACGTTGTCAAAACTTAAACATCTAAAGCAAACCGGCACCTCGTCGATGGAACGCACCGTACACCAGGGGCGATTTGCCTGCCTACTTTTTGGACAATAAATTTTCGGCAAATTTTTTCTGGCACTGAGACTGACAGACCTACCTCTGCAAAGTTATCATTCGACAAAATCTTCCGCCTTTCCTCAACTTAAGTGTCACGGGTAACCGCTCATCCGTTTCGTATAGCGTTCAGGTTATGCACTCAGACTCCAAGGGAAGGTCCGACATGAGCCAGCACTAGTTTTGGAGTCTTGTCATCTTTCCCGCTGCGGACCACCACGAACCACGTTTCAAATGGCTTAGGAGATGGACCAGGTACAGAACCCCCGCGGCGGCCGTGACATCCTCACTGATTACTACGGCCACAGAGGCCTGCATTTTTTTCCATAAGCTCCATCAGCACCTTTTCATAATCATCAACCAACATCAAAATTGGCTTGACCCCCTAGGTAGACAAACCACTAATTTTGAAGACCTGTTCATACAATCGGAGGGATATATATTTAAATTTACTCACAAAATCGGACTTACGAACAACCTTGCTATTCCTCTTACCTTTTCCAACAGCCTTCTTAACAACCCTTTTGCCAGTAATTGTAGCTACAGAAGTGGTTGACGTATCCCCTATTTCCCTATCTCTGCCATTCTTCATTTTCTTCACTAGAGACTCACTATCTTTTTCCTTTTCTCTTCTCTTCTTTCTTTCCAGCTGTTCTTGAAGCACCTGTTGGATGGACTGCCTAACGACTGTCTGGCTTTCATCGTCAGACACTTCCATGCTGAAGATAAACCGACAAATAAGACTTGCAAAGTGATTAATCTATATAAAAAAAAGTTTGTCAATTTATAACTAATAGTAGCAATATATACAGGTTTAAATATTTAATAATATATCCAAACAAAAGACCTTCGCGTAAAGTTCAATAAAACATGAAATGAGTTTAAATAGTAGTGTATCTAATGGCAAAATAATATTATGTTATGCTTATATTATTCTTACATTTGCCAATGTTTATTAGTAATATGTGACTTATAATGAAATTACAAAAAAAATTACATTTTATTTATCCTTTTATTTTCCTTTTTTTTTCTTTCCACTATAAAATTATTTATTTCTTTTATTTATTTTTATTTATTTTGTTTTATTTTCTTATACATGAAATTCAAGTAAACAAAATTAGCAGTCGAATTCAAATACAACTTAAGAGTAAATCTTACACTAATTGTTTTAAAAACTAGTATACAATATAAGGAAGATATGAAAAAAGAAGAGTAATATAACAAAAACAAAGTAACTTAAAAATGATAATTCATGTATAAATAATTAAAAAGCAAAAACAAAAAAAGAAAAAAAAAGCATGTACATAGCTAGCGCAAAAGCACAGCTGCAACAAGAACAGATCCAGCTTGCAAGAGAACCCCTAAACTATTGAAAACATGCATAAGCTTGGCAGCAGACACGTTAACAACACCGTATAATTTTCGAAAAAAAAAGTGAGACATAACGAACGCAAGTTAGTTTGAGTACGACATAAGTAGATCGCGCGTATTAAGCAAAGTTTTTTCAACAGACTTTAAAGAGTCCGATAATGAGAATATGTGATAGACATCATGTAGGTTTCTGCAAATGGGTTAAACAGCTCATTTTACTTTTTTACATTGGTTAAGGTTTTACTTATTTACATTGGTTAAGCATAATAAATATAAAGTGCCTAGAGAAGCGGTTAGGGACATTAAAGCTTAGCTCACCAAGTAATACGGACGAGTCTATAGTACCATTTATTACTTTGACTAAGAAGGAAACGTCAAAAACAAATCTACATTTCTCGAAAGACGGTGAGGATAACAGAAGCAACCTATTTTCATAGCGGGGAAGAGAGATCATCGGGTCCCAACCCAAATTCCTAAGGGCAAACAACCAAAATTGTTTTTGAACAGATTCAATTGAATCTACATAGCACCTGTTAAAAGTACTCAACACAACAGAGGCATACTCGAGCATAGGTCTAACCAAACACATGTACAGCCTTTTCGTGATGTAAGGATCATCAAGCTCTTTAGACTACCTCTTTATAAAACGAAGCGCGGACCTAGGTTTGCTTTACAAAAGCTCAATATGCAAGTTAAAACGTAACCTATGCTCAAAGAGAACGTCTAAATCTGTGAACGAATCGACTTCCTCCAACTTGTGCGTATGTATGAAATACTGAGTAATGAAAGACTTCGTCCTTGAAAGAGAAAGCTTCTTACATTTATTTAGGTTTAGTTTCATGTCACTCAACGAGCTCCATGCAACCGAATTATTCAAGTCAATTTGAAGCTGATGTGATTGCAATTCTACGGAAAAGGAAGAAAACAGTTTCACATCATCAGCATACATTAAAATCTCGCTGGATTTAATCACCGAAGGCAAATCATTAATGTATAGATTAAATGAAATGGTCCCTAAGTGGCTGCCTTGACGTAAGGGTAATTCATATGAGGTGATGAAGTTAAATAATGACCTAATATGCAGATAAGAGCTTATCCATTTCACTAAATGGGAAGGGAAGCCCGAGGCTTGGAGTTTAAATATAAGTAATTTATGGTTAACCAAATCAAACGCTTCGTTATAATCAATGTACATGACATCAGTGCGAGAGCCCCTAGAAAAACCCTTGAAAACTTGACAAGTAAACTCTAGCAGATTGGTGACCGTGGATATTCTTTTTCGAAAGCCATGTTGGAGTGAAGAAATACACGATTTGATGGCAAAAGCCAAATGCTGAGTCACTTTTCGCTCGAAAAGGAAAAACGATTCGCCGTAGCGCAGTGGCGCAAGGCAACACACAAACACTATGCCGGAACACTCATGGTTTTAATACCTTTATTTATTTATCAAGACACTCGTATATATTCACATGCATACACCTGCACGCAATTTACATGATTTTATGTGCTCCCACTTAGGCCAACGCTTGGATAGTGCCAACGCCGCCGTTTTTTGCTTTACGTTAGGCCACCGAGACACGCTGCATATGTTGGCGTAGATCGAATTATTGTAGTATAACCCCACTCGCCGAAACGGATCGAATTATTTCTATATCATTTTAGGGCCTATAGTCCTTGTTTTACCGAATAAGTGTTGAAAGGCCAAAAGAGTTCTGATCGGTTTTCAGCCAGTTGCTTTATGTGAGGATTCCATATATATACTCTTTAAAAATTAATAGTCAGATATTTATTCTCAATTGGGTAAGTAAACTACACGGTTTTGAAGAATATATTACTCAGTGACGGTTTCCTCTTTCTGGGGAAAGGAACAAAAAACCGTTTATTGCCCTCGTGTAGCCTTTCGTCTTGACATAACTCGTGGATCACGTCTCTCACGTCAGGTCTCTTCGCATTTGCTCGATTATATTTTGTTCGTGCCAGCCCACCACGACTGTTGCCAAAACGTCTGCACAGCCCAGTGGTCTGAATATAAGATCATTTAGTTGTCTCAGCAGCTCGGTTATTACTAAGGTCCAGATTAAAGAAGACAGTACTCTCCCTTGAGGGTACACTCTAGCGACTTTGATAGTCAATGAAGTCTCTGCCAGTTCATTCATAATGTGTCTGGTATTCAGCATGGTGCTTATTCAAATAGTAATCATGTTGGAAATATTTCACAGCTTTCTCAATATCCCTACATGCCTTGTTATCAAAAGCTTCCTATACGCCAATGGAGGCAACCGAGGCCACTGTTTGATCCTGTATGATACTTATTAACTCATAAATTGCCATCGTCGTGGCTTTGCCGCTTTGATAAGCAAATTGATAATTATGTAGCGGCTTTACATGTAAATAGGTTTCTTATATAAAATTGTCTGCACTTTTCTTCATTGTTTTGAGGAGAAAGAAATTAAGGCTAATAGGTCTAAATGACGTTGGCAGTAGCTCATTTTTGTTCCCAGCTTTTGGTGTACAAAGACCTTCTTCGCCTTGTTTTAGTCATGTGGTGTACCCCTTCATAAGGCTCTCTTTGTAAAGCGTCGCTTATTCCATAATCAGACTTTTCACGCCCTGCTAGAGTAGTTGCGGCCATATTCCATTAGAAGTGCGTCTCTAGCAAGATACCACCAGTTCCTTCCACTTTGCCGATGTACCTTCCACTTTGCTTTTTCAGGGTACTCTGTCTGTGGTCTTTAGCAAAGGTCCACCCGCCCGCTAGCGGTCTTGACGAGTCCCCACAGACATGTCGCTTAGGTTCATTCTCCTCGTCTGTGAGTATCTTGCCAATGTCTAAATTGTCTTCACACATTAGACCATTTTGTATTTCCTCTGCTAGTTCGAATGATGTACCCCGCTGAGGTTTAAAGTTTTTTGGTTTTCCTTCTCCATATGTCAGAAAGAATGGAGAGTACAATCTATCGAGACAGCGCTTCTATATCTTGAGCGTGGTGGTTGTTCCGTGGAAGATCCACCCATGTAGTGTCACTCGATTGGTGCGACACCCGTGATTGCAGGTTTTGTCGGAATTTCGGAAAATAGAAGGAAGAGGACACAAATATCCGGTGTTGCCGATCGGTACCATCACTCCCATTGAGAAAAATGTGTGGTTACTTCTTCAACTGATGCTAACATAACAATTTCACAAATCAACCTTTTCGCTATAAAAAAAGACCTAGATGGCATTACAACTCTATCTCGATTCTACGCGATGGTAATTTACTTGTCCTCGCTGGGAACCCGCGCGTAACGGAAAGCTTGATAAAGTCAAAATCATTAGCAAATTTATGTCCAATTTCCGGTAAACTACATGGCAAACTTAACTCAGTTAGAGGCCTAATTAATGCCACGTCCTTAAAACATATGCCGGAAGACGAAATAATTCGTGAAATGGGCAATCAAGGCCTGACTGAAGTTTAAAAATTTACTAAATTAAGTCCCATGAGATGCAAAAACTGCTAACACCGGGGTCGTACAACAAAAAGGTGCAACACTGCTTCATCCTGTGCTGACTGTAGTCTTCCTCCACATGCTGAAAGCTGTTCGCGTAGTTTCTGCATAAATTGCAGGCGTTAGACAAACAATGCCCACGTTTTATACAAATGCGTGAAATGGGCGTAAGTACCGGGAAATAACTCCAACTGGAACTAATAAGCCTTCAACTCAAACTCCTTCCATTGTGGAAGTTCCTTTGATCCTTTTCCAGCCAAATCATATACTTCACGAATCGGTTCAAAATTTATATTCCAAACAAAGAGTTGGTGTTTTTATAAAATCAAATATACCTCACAAACGTATAAATTTAAGCTCATACATACAAGCCGTAACAATACAAATAATCTTAAACATAAACTTTACCGTGCTTTCGATCTATAACTCACCTTTGCATTCGTTTTCTCAGCAAGAATTCTATAATTTGTTCTTCGTACTTTCCCCCCATTAATTATATGCGACGACTTTAATAGCCATCTGGGGCTCAACACGGAACAACAGTCGTGGTACTGTTTTCTAAAAGGCCTGCATTTAAAGAAATCTCTGCATTTTAAATAAAGGAAAACCAACGCACTTTTCAACTTATCACAACTGTTTACATATTGATTTAACATGTTGCTCTCCGCCACTTCTTCCTTTGGTTTCCTGGTCTATTTCTGATGATCTACATAATAGTGATCAATTTTCAATCATAATCGATCTTAAGCTTTCAAAGTCATCTGTTACTTTAGCAGAACAGACCAAATTTCTTCTAGATAAAGCGCACTGGGTTAATTACTCCAAACAGGCCGAGTCATTTCTGAATTTAAAGCCATTTAAAGAGAACTGCAACCATGATACTGCTGTCTAACGCGATTCGCACAGTTGCTCATCTCTCTATTCCCCAATCCAACAGCTTTTTTAAACGAGCTAGGCTTCCTTCGTGGAACAACATGCTTTCGTTATTGAGGAAAAACAAAAGGTATCCATGGCACCGCCTTAAAAGATGTCCTGATCATGATCATTTTTTATTATGTAAAAAGTCCAATGCTCTATTCAGGAAGGTATTACGGAAATCAAAGACGCTTAGTTTTAAGCCTTTTTCGAAAACAATTCACAGAAATACATCAATGAAAGTTGTCTGGAACAAACTCAACAGATTCAATAGCAGTTCAAATTTGAACGAAATTTCTGCCATCTGCACTCACTGGGACTTTAACTGACGTAGATGAGATTTCTAATTATTTTAGAAAAGTATGGTGCGAATACTCTTCTGACAGCAACTTCTCCAGTGCTTTTATCGAAAATAAAAGGACTCCAATTACTCTTTCAATCGCTATTGACAAATGTGCCATGTTTCTGAAAAATTGTATATCTACCTTAGAACTTGAAAGTTGAAGGGGAGGACACCTGGGCTGGATCGCATCTTCTACCAAATGGTCAATGCTATGTCTAATTCAAGTAAAAAGAAACTACTGGGCCTATATAATACGATATTTTTGACTGGTCCTATACCCTTCACGTGGAAACTGTTGTTCCAATCCCAAAGTCAAAAAATGTATCCAACGCATTGAATTATCGCCCAATCTCTCTTTTATCTTGCCTCTCAAAAGTATTAGAGAAGATTATGGCATCTAGATTATCCTGGTTTCTTGAGTCCAAGAACTTGATTACAAAGCAACAAGTTGGTTTCAAACAGGGTAGAGGGTGCATCGACGCTGTTTTACATATTGATTACTTTACGAGCAAAGCAACTTCCGAATTCATGTTATTTTAAGACTCTTGAAATAATGGAATGTTGGACCCAAATTCTTCAACTACACGAAATCATTCATGTCGCATCGGCGGTTTAAAGTTAGAATTAACAATCATCTCTCTGGTTCCTTTCCGCTAATGAATGACATTCCGCAAGAATCTCCTCTTTCTGTCACACTGTTCGAGATCGGTTTCAACGAAATTAGTAAAATTCTTTGCCGTGTACCGAGAATTGAACATTGTCTCTATGCGGACGATGGGTACATTTTAACAAAAGAGAAAGATAGCACGAAGGCAATCAACATCCTTGAATCTATTGGACAAGAGATCTCCACATGGGCGAACTCGCTAGGCGCTCAAATTTCTACGCAAAAATCAAAAAAAATGCACATTTATCGAAAGCAGATATGTGATGCAGGAAATCTACTAATGCATATTAATGACTTACCACCACAAAAAGTGCAGACGCGTCACATTCTCGGGCTCTCGGGACTTTCATACAATACGTTGCTTGGAATAGCCATGGGCACATTAACACTATTGTTTATCTAAGCAAAATGATGGTTTTAAGCAAGATTGACTATGCTTTGATAATTTATGGCAATAGCTACAAATCTAATACCACCATCCTTGAACCGGTCTATCACCAAGCCATCAGTGCAAGTTGCTATGCTTTTCGGACGATGCCCATAAATAATATACCATTGAAACTGGTCTCCCAGCTTTAGAAAATAGACTTTGTGAGTTAAAAGCTAAAATCGTCCCCAAGCTTTTTAATTCAAACAAATCTATTCTCGGTGAAGATATGAGAAAGATTATTATTGCCAAGAATATTCGAAAGTCAGCATCTGCATTTGACTATTGAATCTAATAGCTGAAAAACCCCAAGTACTGGAGAGTAACGGTTGGAATCTTTTATACACAGACAGCTCAAAATCTTCTGGTCTGTCACTTGCTTGTGCCGTGGTAGATGCTTCAGGACAGGTTTTGCTCAATCACACATTTCACGAAAGTGCTTCTAGTTTCAAAACCAAAGCCAGAGCTATTCTTCACGCTGCGAACCTTTCTCATAAAAACAAACTCAAAACCTTCATTGTTACTGAAAGTTTGTTTGTATCAAAAGCTATACGGAATCCTTCGACTTCGAGATGGAGCACCATCAATAAGTTAAGGAATATCATTACAACACCCGGTGAAAAAATTAAAATGCTTTGGGTACCAAGTCATATCGGTTTATTGGGAGATCGAGCGGCGAAGTATGCTGCTCCTGCACCTTCAATTGTGGATGATGTCATGGAAAAATTGGATCTTCAAAGATATATTGGAGGTGAAGTTAAAGAGAAAATTACAGAAGGAAATCTACTATACCATCATCAGCTCTGCTCTTCTATTAACCCTCAGCTAATTCCACCTTTATAACCAATAGATGTTGAGAAAATCAAGATCCAAACATTTTCGAGAACATTTCGCTTTGGCCATACAATTGCAACTCACCAATGGATCTTAAAGAAATCTTCCTCCCCAATCTCTGTGACTGCCTGTGAGGGACTTTTCGTCCTTTCCTATGGCTGGGGCAGCTCAGCGGCCCAGGGACAAAGAAAATTAATTTTTGTGCAACGACTCGATTTCTTTATTATTTAATACTATTATTATTATAGACAAATTTCGACCTCGCTCTCCGCGTGTTAAACTTCGACTCCCTTCAACTTATTCTCATTTTCAGCTCTTAACCTATCTTTAGCCTACGCTTAATCTACTCTATTCTATGCTATTTTCTATCTTAATCTATTCTGTTTTATGCTTAGTCTATTCCTATTTCTATCTTCATCTATTCCTATTGTTATCTTAATCCATTCTTAACCCTAGCACTCCCTTCCCCTCACCAGAGACGGAGAATCCCAGAGAACAAAACGAGGGACGACTTTTGGTTCTCACATGCCTTAACTTTTCCTTGGCTAGAAGTATTGCATTTGAAGCGACTAATCCTATGGACATCCTACAATCAGCTACAGAACAGAGTATCAATATAATATTTTGCTTTATTGAAACTACTAGACTCAATATCTGACGTACTTTTATAAATTACAGCCGAAAGCCTGTGTTACAATTTATTCCACTAGTCCAAAATTCTAATAGTGATAATAATAATAATAACAATATTCTCAATAAGAGCATTTCCAGCGTCGTGCACATATTCCTAATACGTTGTATAGCGGCAATAGTCTAAGAAAAGGCTTGCTTGCTGTAAATTTGCGACCATTTAGAACTCTCACAATAAATCCGGTTGTCACCTTAGTACACTTGGTGTGGCTGCTACTTTAGTAGTTATTGCACAAATTGTATTTTTAATCTAGAGTAGAGCAGTGGTCAAAGCAGACCGGCGGAACTTCTAGGTTACAATTGTACGCGGACGTTACAAGTCTCTTCAAACAAATTCTATAACGTATTGTATTTATTAGGTTGGTTTGTTCATTTGTAACTTAAAACTGAATTTTCTTTCTTTCGTGACAACTTTTCTTTGTAGTGCACTAACTTCTCATATTTTAGTCCGCATTTTACTAATTACTCATAAAATTTCAGTGTAGTATTTAAACCATTTGTTAACTTAAATTCATTGCACAGCAAATTACTTAAAATGTCGTTTCCCTTTAATGCACACAAATATAATCCGCCTAAGTGGCCGAGTAGGCAAGAGTCTCGACTAGCAATGCAATGGTCGCGGGTTCAAATCTTAAGTGCGGTAGACTTTTTAATAATAACAATTATAATAATATTACTAAAAATAAAGCCGAAGGCCTTTAGATGCTAGTGCTTTAAGATTTTAGTCTTAGAATTTATTTTCCGGCTAAATTTATATAATAATAATTATAATAATCAGATCAATTTATTTACATTAACAATTAAAATAAATTCCACACTTAATACACTGACTGCCATTTTTAGTTTTTCTCTTCTTCTCTGTTGCCAGCATACCAATCGTTCAAGCATGCTAATATTTTTTTCCAACTCGCTACAGGGTTACATTTGTAACATATTGTTACGAAAATCCCAAATCCAATTAATGCTAACTAATTGATTGTTCTCAAGTAATAAATTCCCTAGTGCACATACACGGCGCATCATGCAACTGTCGACCGACGAAAAAGATTAGCAGAAAAACAGACCGGGAAAAACCCAGGTGCCCATGCATGGCGCGTCATACAGCTGCTCGAGGAAAATGATTAGCAGAGAAGCAGGTTAACGGATTAAAAATGAAGCCATGAAGTTAGGTAATAGTAAAATGCTTGTAAAAATGTATATAAGTAGACTATTTGCGGAAGGCAGAGTGAGTCGTATAAGGACATTTGAGTCGAATAAGAACATTTGAGTCGAAAAAGAATACTAAAGTTGAGTAGTCGAGAGTATTGCCAAAGTAAAATGTAAATAATCTTAGCCCTAAAGAATAGATTGTAAATAAGGAAACGTTAAAAGAATTTTGAAGTGCATTTCTCTTGAAAATAATATCCACGATCTAGTGATATTGACCGTATCATAGCAAAGCGTATCATTTTTGTTTCGTAACAATATGTTATGCTGCAGATCCTTCTATGTGTGTGGAATATTTATGGATCTTAATGTCTGCTGACGACGTAAATATTCGTCTTTCTTTTACGTTAACAGGTCAGACCTGTCTACTTCAGTCTACAAAATTTGCACTATTGAAATGTCGTTGAATCTAGAAAATTGAAGAAATTATGTCTTTTGTGGAAAACGCTCCTGCCTGCTTACTATTATATTGATTAGTATATAATTGATAATGTGTCAAGTTTTGAGAATTTAGGGGTTATTTTTGTTTGTAAACTTAAGTTTAACCTTCACGTTGATTCTACTGAGAATAAATTTGACTTTTATTTTGTAAAGAGATAGTCAAAAGAGTTCAAAGATCCATTTGTTTCTAAATGTTTACGCGGTCGCTTCTTGAGTAATAAGATATTGGGTGGTTGCCGAATTATAAACGTTGTAGCGTACGCTTCATTAAAAAAAAAAATTTCTTATTTTCTTTTTAATATTATTTGCATGCAATGTAATGAGCAATGAGACTCTTCCCGCTATCTACTTATTTCTTTCTTTGTTTCTCCTCATCTCCTTACCTCTCTCTTCTCCTCTTCCTGTTCATTCCCTTTTTGTTTACATTGTTGTAGGTCCTGTCCATTGTCCGTTGATCAATTCTTTGTCCGTCGGTTACTGTCCCTGTCCCTAATCCGTTCCCACGCACTCGCACCACGCCATCCCCCGCCTCAGCTATGGAATGCCATTACTTAGCCACTCATTTTTTTGTTTCTTTTATCTTACCTTATCATCTAAACCTTAGTTTACCATCTATTGTTCCGTTGGCTAGGTCACTGATGTTATGGCTGTCTTATGCGGCCTTCTTTTACCTTTTTCAAACGGTCCTGTACTCTTCTTACGATTTGACCTCTGGTGCTTTTCTTTGCTTTCACTCTCCTCATCGACTCTCTCTGCACCGACAAAACAATTTGTAGCCTTCCTCTCCTCTGGATTGGCGGAACTCGAATGCTGTACAATGAATCCTTTTCGGTGACTGGAGGTAATATGCAAGGCTTTGCTTTTTTTTTTTTTTTTTTTACTTTTTATTTTTCTTTCTGTTATTGTTCTCAATTGAAGATAACGACGAAGCTCGAAACCGTACACAACAAAACCGCACTCACTTGAAGTTAACGTAAGGTGAGCGGGGTGAGGCGCGTTGAAATATATAATATACACAAATGCAACTTTGCTCTTTTGTTAACCAATCCCGACATATGTTTCGCATGATATTACATGCATTGTGTATAGATAAACATTTGTACGTTTAGATGTGCAACAGAGCAAAAAAAAAAATGTATATATATATATATATATATATATGTATAGATATATATCACATAT
>CCAG010000522.1:0-25012 GCA_001077435.1 Glossina morsitans morsitans | reverse complement strand
TATCCTTCTCATTGTTGTCATTGTAGGAACCATTAATTATTCAATTCATGTTTTATTTATTTATTTTTTTTCTCTTTCTCTCTCTCTCTCTCTCTCTTTCTCTTTCTTTTCTGTTAAATGGTACACTTTACTAGATATGTTGAAATTCTATTTTAATTATTTTTTTTTTTTTTAATTTGTAAATGTATTTTCTTTTTTTTCTAAGAATATATTTAAAAATTTTTCCAAGTTTTTTTTCGTAAAATTTTGAAAATCTCTTCATTCGCCCCGCGAAGGATACCGGCATAATTATTGCATCAAAAAGAAAAATCAAAACTGACATATTTTCTAGTTGGATTGTCACAAGATAAAGGACTATTCAGTACCACTATATCTTTCGAATTAAGGGGACTTACACGACCACTGTACATTTTTGAAAATATCAACTGTTTTTGTGTTGGCCGTAAATACTCAAGCGTCACGTAAAACGACAATTATGGGCGTGGCTTCACTTCTGGATTGCTTTAGCTGAAGGCGAACGAACATACGCAAATGTCTTCGCTAACAATTTTTTTCCCCAAAATCGTGCAAACTAATTCCGAACTGTTTAGCAGCTTATTGTATTTTCATTCCAAATTTATTAAATGTGTTTTTTTGTTTTTTTTAATTTAAAGTAGTTACACCGCCTGTCGCAGAGTCCCTTAAAGTGATAGTGCTTTGTTAAGATTTTTCGGAAATAATTTTCTTTTCTAATACTGAAAAATACGCCTAATAACCTCCCTCAAATATTATTATTCTGCTAAATTTTCTTCTCTAAAAAAAAAAAAAAAAAAAAGACTCCTTTTCCGCAGACTCTTACAGTCATCTGTACGGTTAAGCAGGAAAAGTCACTTTTCCCGCAAATATTTTTTATTAGGCATAAAACTCTCGCAGCCTTTGTTGTCAGAAAAAATATTTGTACCTTGCGATATTGTTGTTGGCATTAGGACAGGTCATTGGAAGAGGACGTCCAAGTGATCAAAAAACTTCAGATATGTGTATTGCACGCGAGAGTAGTGCCAACCACAAGCGACATCCACAACAATCCCTTTCGAAGTCCGATTTTAAAAGTGCATATACGGCAGACTATTGTCTGCCTTCCTGACCCAAGAAAATAGGTGGACATGAATTTCAATACCACCGAGCATAAAAAGGATTTTAGGATGACAGTATTAATATGCCAGGCATATTTTTACCAAGCTTTTACGCCTGATGTCAACACACAACATCGTGTATGCGCCAATGAAGAAAAGATGTTTTGTTAGGTACGTACATGCGGCTTTGTTACTTCGTAGTAGGCTTATTTTTGTCGATTTGTTTGCGGCCACTCGCGAATTGTTACGAAATGAACGTGAAAAGCGGAAATTCTTTTCCTGCCTTTCCTGGCTCTTTTAGAGACGAAACTAAGCTCAATCCTCGCACGCACGGAGCGCTGCTTACAATGACGTAAACACTGAGATAATTGTGAGAAAATCTGAGAAACTGATTCCTACAATGTTTATAAATTCAACTGAGACTATTGCGATTTGTCGAAAGCCTTTTTTCACATTTATTGTGCCCTAGGCGGGCGGGGGTTAATAAAGAGATTTCGCCAATAGGGCGTAGTATACATATTGTCGTTTTCAATTAATAGCGATCGGCACAGAATGATTTAAAGAAAAATTGTTGTTTTAATTAAACTCTTGTTTTGTTCAAAATAGTTTCGTTCGTTAAACCGATTAATCGCAAAGTGTTATTGTTTCACTCCTACTAAATTTGAATTGAAATTTTCTTCTTTAACAAAAAAAGTGTACCATTTATTTTTTATTATCCAATTAGTAAAATAAATAATTAATTTTAAATATTTGCAATTGTTCTCTTATGTATCAAGAAAAAAAAAATATTTTGAAAACCTTTAGTCCGAAGTGAAAAAAGCGGCAGTTTCGGGTAATTTAGATGCTCCTGAGGGCGGTTTTGATGCTATAATGCAAGCGATAGCTTGTCGCCAGCAAGTAGGTTGGCGTGAGAAGGCGCGTCGTCTATTAGTATTCTCGACGGATGCCGGCTTCCATTATGCCGGTGACGGCAAGGTATATTTGCTAAAATGATAATAATTTTGTTAAATTTAATTAACGACATATGCCTTTTATTTAGTTGGGCGGTGTTATTGCTCCCAATGACGGTGAATGTCATTTGAATTCCGAAGGACTATATACGCATTCTGTAATTCAAGATTATCCGAGTATATCGCAAATCAATCATAAAGTTAAACAAAACTCAATAAATATTATATTTGCTGTTACCTCCAGTCAGCATTCGGTTTATGAGAAACTCTCTCAGCATATCGAAGGATCATCGAGTGCTATACTATCCAATGACTCTTCAAATGTCGTCGACTTAGTTAGAGAGGAATATGGGGTAAATTATTTTGAGAAATAATTTGTTTGCTGGCAAAATATTGACTAATATTGTTTTTTTTTTTTTTTTTTTTTTTTATAGAAAAATATCTTCCTCAATTGAAATGAAAGACAATGCGACTAGTCATGTCAAGATAACTTATCATTCTACTTGTTTGAATGGCGGTTCGGAAATACCCACCTCGAAATGTGACGGCCTTAAAGTAGGTGACGTGGTTAATTTCACTGCCCAAATTTTAGTGACTTCTTGTCCCGCCGATCCTGCCGAATGGAATCAAATCATACAAATTTATCCGGTGGGCATCAACGAGAGTTTGATTATCGATTTGGAAATGTTATGTTCTTGCCCCTGCGAGCAACCCGGCTCAATTGGTTATGAAGTCAACTCTCCACATTGCAATAATTTCGGAACTTATATGTGCGGCATTTGCGAATGCGATGAAATGCATGTTGGGGACAATTGCGAATGCTCCACCACCGATGTGCACTCAGATAAAGAGGGTGATTTAAATTGCCGGGCTGATAATACCACGCAAGTCGATTGCAGTGGCCGTGGCACGTGCTTATGCGGAGTTTGTGATTGCGAGAAGCGTAGCAATCCGGAAGAGATTATATCGGGACGCTTTTGTGAATGCGATAATTTCTCTTGTGAGCGCCACAAGCAGCTATTATGCTCTGGCCCCGATCATGGCGTATGCGAGTGCGGTGTTTGTGTATGTAAACCGGGTTGGACTAGGTCAGCGTGTGATTGTCAGGCCTCAAATGACACATGCATACCGCCAAATGGTGGTGAAATTTGCTCGGGCCATGGCGATTGCGAGTGCGGTGTATGCAAGTAAGATTTGAAATTTTTAACATGAAAATATGCAAATTGTTACAAAATTATCCGATTGATCTATAGGTGCAGATCTACGGAAGAAGGTCGCTATTCAGGCAAATACTGTGAGAAATGTCCCACGTGCTCGGGCCGTTGTCATGAGCTCAAAGACTGCGTCCAATGCCAAATGTACAAAACCGGTCCATTGAAAGATGAAAACGATTGTGCTTCGAATTGTACTAATTTTACACCGATTGCTGTCGATAAAGTGGTTATCAATGAAACAAAAGATGAACTCCTATGTATGTTCTACGATGAAGACGATTGCAAATTTACCTTTAAATATAGCGAAGCTGATGACAAAATTGAGGTGCATGCCCAGCAAGAACGCGAATGTCCACCGAAAGTGTTTATGCTGGGCATTGTGTTGGGCGTTATTGCTGCAATAGTTTTAGTTGGTCTCGCTATTTTATTGTTATGGAAACTTTTAACCACTATACATGATCGTCGGGAATTTGCACGCTTCGAAAAGGAACGCATGAATGCCAAATGGGATACAGTAAGTATTTGAATTTGAATGAATATATATGTAAACGGATATACTAAACAGATTTGGAAATTTGCAATTTTTTAGGGTGAAAATCCAATTTACAAGCAGGCAACTTCAACTTTCAAAAACCCCATGTATGCTGGCAAATAATTCGGGGCTTTCCAGAAACTTGAGTAAACGTGAATTTTTCCTAGAAAATCATTAAAATAAGAATAAAAACTACCATATGTTCTTTTTTTTTTTTTTTTAAATATTTGAAAGTGTTTATATCAACAATTGTTTCCATCAAATATAGTAACTGCCATTAACCGATAAATCGACCAACAAAAAACAATCAATTACAAATGAAAGGAATTTTTTTTTTATAATTGATTAATATTCTAAATATCGAAAGAGATAAAAAGAGAAAAAAATGTGCCTAACAAACCATAAGGTTCTGTTATATATTCTAAAACATAAATATATTTTTGTGTATTTAACATTAGTATTTATAATTAAAGAATTACTTTGTTAAGACTTTTATCTAAAAAGCAAGATTAAAACAATTTAATTAAAACACTAAACATAAAAAGAAAAACGCAACAATTTTGCAATATTTGCCCCAAATATAGAAAAAAGTACATTTTTTTTAAAAATTATTTATTAAAAAATAATTATCTTAAATATTTTTATTTATTAAGACTCTCTCAACTTAATTTTTTTTTTTTTTATATTTATGTATATAATTTAAGTGTAAAAGTTTTAATTGCCTCGTGTGTATGTGTTTTATATTAATCAATTTGCAATTTTTTGTCTTGTCTTTCTTGTTTTATTGTTTTGGCATTTTTTTAACTTTGTACATTTTTATTTTATTATTAAATATATTAAATTTGAACTGATTTATAAAATATATAAACGATATATATATATATAAAAAAAAAATTGATAAAAAAGAAAAATTATTTTATGAATTTATTATATTTAAAAAATATTTTATATTTTATAAAATTTGTTTTTTTAGAAATAAATCATTAACATTAATATTATATTAATATCAAAACGATTTGATTCATTTAACAATAATATGCAAGAAAAAGCGGGTATAATTAGGTGCAAAAGATCTACTCTGACAAGGGCTACTAAATATGGGATGTTTTTTTAAACATATTTTCCTTGATTATTGATCGAAATTTGGCATTATTTGCTAAAACGAATTTTTATACCTTGTCCATATTGTGGTTTTCACCGTTGCCGTGGCCATCCTTGTCATTATACTCTTTGATCTGCTATCGTAAGAGTTCGCGGCGGATAATTTTGGTGATAACGACACGTTTCTCAACAACTTGCCGTACTTTTGCCGCTGCTTCGGTCACATACCAGCACGACCACCTTTCATGGTGCATTCCTCCAGCAAAATAACCAAACTGCTTCGTACTGCCCGATACTCTCTTTTTTAGGTTTGAATGAAAAATGATATGAAATGACAAATGAAGTGAAAACAAAAAGTTTTTCAACTCACTTTACAGAACTCGGCAAACGTTCTACCAGAGCTCTGTTAAGTAGTTAGGATCAAGAGATGGTTGGTTTTGAAGACCTATTCCATCAAAATTAGGAGTACGTAAGATATTTTTGTGGACACCTCATAAATCTGGCTGTGCCATCACTATCACATTCATCTTTCTTTTCTTTTTTTTTTTTTGCACCCGAATCATATTCCTTTTGAAATGGAACCTATAAAGGATCAAAAAAGTTATAATAATAATTATTGAAAATATTATTTCTGTCAATAGGAACAACAACACTCCTGAGACGGGGTGGAATCCCATTTTAGCGGAATGTAACTCTCTCTTTTTTGACGATTTACATATGACAATTTTTATGGGAAATCTTTAGCGCACATAGGAAATTATATAATGGACTAGGAGCCTAGCATTTTGTAGGAAATGAGTTCGTTTCACTAAAAGATGTAAAACATTTTTCTCAATAATATCGTTTTATTCAATTTACTGAAAAATTCCAATGAATTATATATTAAGTCCTTACAGGACTTTTCTAAAGAAATATATGTATGCTAGTGATAAATTTAAAGATAAAGTAAATGTAAACTCGAAAAGAAAATTAATTGTTATCGTGTTCAGTGCGTGAAACAATGTGAAAATTTAAATCTAGTTGAATATTAAATCAGCGTCGGGTGCTCCTTTTTGGTGTTTAAATTTCGGTTTGGTAGGACGCGCATAAGGATCGGGTAATGAGTTTCGCTGAGTTTGCATTAACGAGTCTTGATAGTCTTCCTCCTCAATTCGCTCAGTTATATTTAAAGTTAAACGTTTAACACGTTCTTTCTCTTCTCGTATTTTCTCTTCTTCTAATTTCAGATTTATAGCCAATTGAGAATCTGAAGGAGCTGTAAATTGCTTAAATTGCTGTTTTCCACCCTTTCCTCCGCGGACCATTAAAACAAATGGGACAGCGCTATTATTGTTGTTGTTCTTTGTATCAACCCCGGACATCGATTGTGTGCCAGCTGCTCCGGCTGTTATTTGATCATACGACTTTTTTGTGTTTCTGACCATCATAGGAACGGGAATATCTTTAGTATTTGGTTTAACATTGTCTTTAAGACGTTCTTGATAGCTGTCTTGGGCCATTTTTCTCAAACATTTGCTCAAATTCTAAATCTTCTTCGATTTTTCCACTATCTTAGGTTCATCATCTGCCATATATTCGTTTTCAGTCCAATCGGTTGTATTGGCCGGATTAGTGGCGTCATCATCGTTAGTATTTTCATCGTCGTCGTCTTCATCTTCAACATCTTCATAGTCTTCTTCTTCGCCTGGAGTTTTGCGCGACCGTCCGGCATCCAATTCCGAAGAAGAATCATTACTAGGCTTTAGGATTAATAATGGAAACGTTTTTCAGGATTATACATAAATATTTTGACCTAGTCAAATTTCTTACCCGATCATCTAATTCGCTGTCCTCTGGTATTGCAGGGAGACTTACAGCTTCATTACTCGCCCTAAGTTTGTTTAGTTCCTCTAATCGAGGATAAAGCTTAGCTTTAAGTTTATTAATGGCTTCTTTGGCTTCTTCCAGATTTTTGTATAATTTCAACTTTGGGCTAACGTTAGTCAAACAGTCACGATACATATGATCTACCAAGATTGGGAACAAATCATGGGTATCCTCCACTTTACTAAAGATCGGATTCGACTTTTTAAACCAATAATAATGTTGGAAAAATACCAAGAAATAATTTAATCTGAAAAAGATGAATATATTTAAATAATTTTTTAATCTAAACTGTTTACAAATAACTTACTTTCGTTTGTTGGTAAAAAACGGACCGCAGGTATCTAATAATACACAAGCTAATTTCAAACGAAATAAACTATCTGGCGGATCTAATTCTGATATTGCACCGTCTTCCATAGTGACACCCAGTGAAATTATAGAATACAGGGTATTAAGTATATTAGTCGAGTCGACCAATTTATAATTATATAATTCTCCCAAATACTTGGCCATAGCTATACGTCTTTGAGCCAGTTTAAGCGAATGAATTTCCAAACCAGTTCTGATATCCTCGAAGACGTTATCCACCACCATTGTAACGGTCCTTTCTTGATAGGAACTGAGACCTGATACCAGATCTGCTAGACAGCGTATCAAAGGAAAACGCAACAAGTACGCTTTAGACATGCATTTAATCGCGTAATTGCTAATTACCGGATCGTGCCAATTTATACGCCGGATCATTTTAATGCAACGATCAACATTTTGTTTATTTAACTCTTGGAATATCAAATGCCTGATGTATTCTTGTATAGCTGGTCGAAGTATAACGTCTTGTTTAACAGTTTCCGGCGGCTTAACCAGATAGTAAACGTTTTCAATTTGGGCGGCATGGCGCGAGTCTAGGGCTGTAACCGTTTTTAAACGCAACATTTGATCCAGAAAAGAATTCATAAGCCAACGCGAATCTTTGAAATTATATAAGTAGACACCGGCAACTTCAATAAAGGCACAGGCCATTTCAATATGATGATGTTGGAAGTCTCTAAGCAGGATTTTCAAGCAGCTAAGAGCATCGAATTTTTTATATAAACCAAATTTAACCATTTCTCCCATAAAACGGACAACTTTGATTTTTGATTCAATATTAAATTGATTTTTCATTCGTACGTGCCATTTAAACTCCTTACGTAGTAGTTCCGACAAATCCAAAGCTACATCGGTATGACAAAGATTCACGATCGCTACAAATCGTGAAAGAAATGGCAAGAGATCCCAACGTGTTCTGTTAAAGCAATATGTTTATAAATAATGAAAAACTTCCGAAAAAATTTAGTTTCTCTATGGGTTTTAAAAAATCCTACCCACCTGTGTACGGATATTATTGATTTTGTTAATTTCTTTCGATTATTTTTTGTATTATAAGTCAACAGAAACTCTATGGCCGCAGAATCGATCAATTCTTTGTTCACGCAATTGTTTAAATTAATTAAAAATTGATCGAAATGCTGTTTTGCAGTCTTGCCACTTATACTTCCACTACGACTAGACTCTTTTGATGTTGTTGTCTTATCGCTTTTCTCTTTTATATTTATTTCTTCTTGTTCAGTTATTTCTTTTTCATTGCCCGGATCTGATGCAATTGAAGGCGGATCATCTAGATCGATATCATTTTCTATGTCGGCGAGTAAAGCTTCTTCAGTCATTATGGTTGGTTCTTCAATCTGTGCAGGATCCACTTTGGGTGCTGAAAAATTCGGTAAAAACTGTCTCAGATCCGGTAAATCGGTATAGAAATTTTTAGTTTCTTCATCACGCCAAGGGTCTAATTCACCCACTGTTAAATTTTCCATTATAGTTTCAATGGGATTGCCAGAACTGACATTTTCAGTTTCTACAGCTAATTCAGGCAACGACTCATCCAAGAGATCTGACAACAATTGACCCGAGGATAATAGCTTATCAAAATTGGCCTGCTTCAGTTCACATTTCTCCTTGGATTTATTACTAATCTCCCCTGAGTTGGATTGTTTTAAAAATATAATTACATTTTTCTAAAAATTCACATCACTTACCTTTAGATGCCATTGAGATTTTTAAATTATTTTTCATATTAATTAACTGGGCTTGTTCGCTTAATAAATGCTTGCAAAAGTTTTTAAAATAATCCTTTAGAAGATTGCGCAAATTTTGTTGCTTATCTGGAGTTAGGAAATCCGATTTGGGTATTGCTTGTTGGCCATGCTTTTGTGACAAATCGAGCATACGACGGGGCACGAGACCGGCGTATTCTTCGCCACAATGACGGCAAAATGATAGAATTATTGATAAGTTGCTATAATCTTCTTTATCTTGGGATATAATAGTTGTTAAAACATTCCCTAATAAACCCAGACCTTGTTTGCTATTGATCACGCCGGAACTTACCAGTTCAGCGAAAAGCCTTAAATCTACACGCAATTTACTAGGATTGCTAAATTTCTCACCGGGCTTCAATAATAAAGTTTTCTGCCAAGCTTCAAAAAACTCATTGTCAAATTCATCATAGGTTTGATGCAATTTGGAGCACAATATAACCACGGCTGTCACATCAGTCATTTTAATTTTTGCCTCAGATAAAGCGGAACAAATTTCCGATATATACTTGGTCAAATTAAGACTCTTCATGTCCTTGAGTAAGGCTTCCAGCTGGGCGGCTGTAAATTGTTTCAGTTTCTTTACAAACGCCGTATTACGTTTTAAGTTTGAATCCAGTTTGGCAAAATAGCCATCATCGGGTAACTCAAATTTGGTATTTTCCAATCTTAATCGAGATTTTGTTGCGATTTTCTCGCGTAATTCTGTGAGAAATACTTTCAACTCTTCCTGTTCTTGGCGAGCTATTTCTTCAGCATCGTCTTCTGCTGCAGCCTCTGGGGCTGCAGCTTTAGTATCTACGTTATCTCGTTCGTTCTCCTCAACCATTTTATAATGATTTCTGATGGGCTTTTCTTTAAATAACAAAATTGACAGTAAAATGAAAATTTATATAGATTCCTTTATTTACTTCCACACACATTTCAGTTTGCAATTAATTCTCTTTCAAATACAGTGTTGCCAATCTAACAATCTCATGTCTTTCATGAACTATTTCAGATGATAATTATTATGAACGAATATTGTCTCTAAAAAAATAAATATTTATAACATAGGTCGTAGTTACCTAGAAGTAAGAATGTGCCGTCGTATCATCTCTTGTTATTGAAATCGCATAAGCAATTATCAATTTCTTTATTAACAAATATATATGCGCTTAAGCAAAAAAAAAAAAAAAGAATAATTTTAGCGATTAAGAAATCGTTGTAGGAACAGTCGTATGGTACGGACATTGCTTGATCCAATAGGGTAAAGCCACGTAATTTAAAAGTAGCGGATTCAACTAAAGAATGAACTACATAAATTAATTTGCATATATACATAAATCCGATCACAAAAAAAAAAAATTAAGAGTCTTTTCAAGCGTAAAGATAAACACGCACGAATTGGTTACTAAGCGTTTTTTGTTAGATCGATACTATAATAAATTTCCGCGTTTATTTTAGTACAGTAGAGTCATAAAATAGGTCATTATATGTTGCATAAGTGAACCGTGCGAACGCTAAATGCTTTGTTGGCAAAATGAAGACAAATTTCTTCAGAAACGTTATCCGCTTTTATATCCAAAAACTGAAACTTTAAAGGATTTATTGCAAAAGTCAAGTGTCCCGATAGTGAGTGCATTGGAAAAGTGTTTAAAATGAAAAACTTAACCTCATATTCTCATATATATAATATATTATAATATAAAAGGAACGGCTTCATTATGAAATATTTTAAAGATGTTTACATAGAAAATCGTCTATTTGATCATCGTTTGGTCAAAGACGATTTGATTGATCGATGGCCTACACAGAAGGGCGATCAATACCCGGAACGCAAGGATAACAGAAATTTAATGGAGTCCTATGTATCAAAATTTTCGTCATACATTCATTCACTCATTAACTGTAGTTGTTGATTTGTTGTAAAAAAGCACTTACAAAATTTTTTCATTTCTTAATCAATTGATCAATTGAATTTTCTGTTACTTTACCGACATTTGCTTCTTACAAGTTTTCAAAATACGTTTGTGTACTTTATTAAAAAAGAAAAAATTTTGATTATCATTTTTGGCTTTAATTAGTGGATTTTAGTTAAAAATTAATAAAAATACGAAATGTCCACAAAATTTGAACAAACTGTGATGTATTCACAATTGCAGCCATGGAGTATGGCTGGAGCACCGCCTTGCATGGAACCCGTGTCCGGGCCGTCGGTACCCCCACGCGTTGGAACGTCTTATCAGGTAACTTTATCGTTTTAGGGCATCTTTAATCTAAGAAAAAAATTTTGTTTTTTTTTTTTTTTTATATAAAGACTACTCATCCACATCCTTGGCGGCCGACACTTAGTTACGAGATGATTGAGGTAAAAAATTTGCCAGAGCAACCAGTAACTAATCAATTGGTGAAGCCGTGCTTTGCTCCGTCGGGTATGACTACCGAGCCTTTGACATTTCCGAATTTGGTGACAGGATTTCTTCGTAATCCTCAACATGGCGCACGAGCCGCCCTTTACACGCGCTATACATCTGGAGAATGGAATAATAATAATTTAACCAAATATGCCGAATCCAATATCAATAGGTAGACGTATGTTTATCAGTTTAAACAATCTTTTGCTAGAACTTTTCACCTAACCTAGAAACCAATCTGAACGTATTCGTAACGATGCTGTTCGTTTAATGCGCGAAACCGATGAGAAAACATCTCAAGGTCAGCGGGACGCTGGCCGTCGCTTGGGCGAACGCATAACCGATGTTACTTTTTGGCGCAATGAATTATTCACAGAATTGGAAAAATTAATTTCCGAATCGTCTGCATTCACGGAATTAAAGCGTAAATGCGGAAAAGCTATGTTAGATTTGGAGGCTCCGTTGCACATAGCTCAGGAATGCTTATATCATCGTGAAGGCCGCGCCGGAGTGGAGAAAGTGCATGATTCTGTTGAAAAGGCTTTACTATTGGAAATTGATAATCTGCGCAATTCAAGGCAAAGATTGCAAGATCTACATCAAAAGGTAACATGAAAAGGAAACGGAAGCAAATCTTTCCAATTAATTAAACATTTCATATGTCCACTTTGCTTGTTTAAAGATTACTCGGCAAGCTAATGATTGTCGAGCCGCCCAACACTTATTGGAAGAAGATGTGACTCATAAAGAGTCCACCCTAGGTATTGATTCTGTATGCCATCAATTGAATAATTATAGCAGAGGTATTGCTTACTACGGAGGTATTGAAAAATATGATCCTACAGTGAGCACACAAGAATCTTGGGCTGAAGCAAGTAGTCAACGTGTCAGCAGGTTTGATTTAATAATCAAACTAATAATAATAAAAACAATAATAATCTTTGTAACTAATATAAAAATGCTTAAAAAATAGATCTCAAGCTGAAAGAGCAAAACTCTCTCAGCTGCGCAGCGATGCTGAGACTACGGTAAATAGCCATTGCAACCTCAGTATGGGACCATTGGAGTAACACCAATAATGCTTTGGATCGCAGAGCTCAAGAAATGGCCGAATCTAAAAATAAAATTCAGCTGCACTTGCATAAGGTTCAACAAGAATTATTTGATTTAGAGAAGCATATTTTCTTATTGCAGAAAGCCATCCAAGACAAAGCGAATCCACTAAAGGTGGCTCAAACTCGTCTGGAATCACGTTCCCATCGTGAAGGTGGTGAATTATGCAAGTATGTATTCATGCGTATAAAAAGTGTTTCATTTAATTAACAAATATTTGCCTGTGATTAACACTTCAAGGGATTACGCTCAACTTCGTTTGATTCAAGAAGTTCAGGATATTAAAGATGTAGTCAATTCATTGCACACTAAGCTTCAAGAAGCAGAAGCTCAACACCAAAGTCTATTGAAGACGCGTTCCACTTTGGAGGTCGATTTGCGTAACAAAGTTAATGCTTTATTTATTGATCGTGAAAAGTGTATGGGCTTGAGACGTTCTTTTCCCGTCAATAACATGATCAAATATTAAAAATTTGGAATGAAGTGTTTTTTTTTTTTTTTAATCAAATTTTATAAAAAATGGGAGATTTGTGTAATAAATTTTTTACCCCATGATATACAATTATTTTCATTTTCAATAAGGAAAGAAAGAGTGAAGAGACAGAGATCCATGATATCGATTTTCTTCTTAAGGGTTCGGGAATTCCTTCTAGCCTTCTAGTTATGAAGATATTTGTTTGCTTTAGAAGGTAAAAATAAGACGATGTCAAGCGTGTTTTCTATTTTTGAAATTGTTTTGATGTTAAAATTATGAATTCGAAAGGCAGAGGATTATGACGACATCGATCCAATCATCTCAAATTTAGCAAATTCTGTGTGTGTTAGTTTAGTTTACTTTTCCTTACTTTTCTTTTTGCCTTATGTTAAAAATTTAACGCTTAGCAAAAGTAACTATTGCAAGAGAGTCGCAAGCCTTAATCGAAATTTATAGAACAGTATCAGAATAAATGAAGCGTTTATTACAATCCATTTAATGTAACAGGGTTGTTTTTATTGTCAAGTCTCTAACCTATTTAAATATTCTAATTGGGAGGAAAAGCAATAGACTTTGGCAACGCTGCTTAGAGACAATTGTTTTCGCATTGATTGTCACTAGTTGGCGCACATTGTGTTAAAGAAAGGTTTTGGTAAAAAAGAAAAGGAGTGTTATAATAGCCGGTAAAATTTCTCTAAATTTACTAAACTTATATTTAGAAAAAGAACTATTTAGGTTTTTTTTTTAACATTAAAAAGAGAAAAAAGTTTTCAAGAACAACATAAATCAACCCAGGAAAAGTATTATTTTCATCAAATTTCGATTTTCGGTAAAACATTTGTGACTTGTGACGTGAAAATTGTTTTTAAGTTTTAAACTTTTTTCTTTTTGCAATTATCAAACAGTTTTATACAAATTGTGTGCTCTTATATAGTTCTTATAAACTTGCATTGATTTGTTTGTCAAGTGCATTCTGACGTGTGCAATTCGATTTACGTTAGTTTCTTTTCGATTGAGATAAATAAATTTTTTCTTCATACATTTTTGTCCATTTCAGTGACCTTTGAAACATATCGCAAATAAAGCAAGCAATGCGTTTGATAATCTTTGTATTAATAGCTTATATTTTTCACATGACTTTTGGAGTTGATCCAAATAATTTTAAAAAATGTGAGCAAAGCAGCTTTTGCCGGTAAATCATAAATTTAATGATATCAGAACATATATTTTTGTGCTAAAATGTTTTTTCTTTGTTATAATTAATATGCAGACGTTGCCGTAAAATAGCGCCGGGAAATTCTAAATTTGCTCTTGTTCCTGGCTCTATGAATACATATTCAAATGCCATAACTGTAGACCTGATCAACAAAGATACTCAACATTTATACATAGTTAAATTAGAAGCCTTAGTGGTATGCGCAATATTTTGTAATATTATATTGTTTGAGGATGAATACGATTTTGTCTTTTTCTTTTTTATTTCAAGAATAATAGTTATCGTTTAATAATTGATGAGAAGACACCTTTAAGGCCTCGTTATAAAGTAACGCATGCTCTAGTAGCTGAACCCCAACCAGAAAAGTGTGTTTATTTTTGTTTGCTTGTATGGATATATATATATATATATATATGTATTAATTATTTTTATATCATTTTCAGTATCAACATTCAAAAGGAAGATCAGAATGAAGTTGTTTTAACATCAGGTTACAATAAAGCTGTGATTGTAGCAGATCCTTTCCGTATTGATTTTTATGAGAACAATGTTTTAGCAGTGTCTGCCAATGCTAAAGGTTTAATGAATTTTGAACATTTACGTAAAAAATCTTTCAATCCAGATGAGAACGTAGTTGAAAATGCTGATGATGTCAGTGAGACTAATGAGAAGGCACCAGTTGCAACTCCTCAGGAAGATGATCCAGGGGCATGGGAAGAGAATTTCAATTCTCATCATGACTCTAAACCCTATGGGCCCGAGGCAGTTGCCCTAGATTTTTCCTTTCCCGAAGCAGAAGCATTATTCGGTATTCCCGAACATGCCGACAGCTTCATTTTGAAGTCAACTTCGGGTACCGAGCCCTATCGCTTATATAATTTGGATGTGTTTGAGTATCTTATTGATAGCAAGATGGCCTTGTATGGCTCAGTGCCCGTGCTCTACGCTCACGGGTAAGTAAAAATGGCAATTGTGTGTTGTTAATAAGTAACTGTAAATACTTTTAGAACACAATGTACTGCCGGTGTTTTGTGGTTAAATGCTGCTGAAACTTGGGTAGATATTAACACGGCTGAGAGAAATGTGGTGTCATCAATAGTAAGCTTTGTTTCCGGCTCTCGTAAAGCGGATCCACAATCGGCGCATTTTATGTCTGAGACGGGGATAATTGATACTTTTATTATGCTAGGTCCTTCACCTATGGATGCTTTTAAACAGTACGCATCTTTGACAGGCACCGCACCGTTGCCTCAAATGTTTGCTTTAGCATATCATCAATGTCGTTGGAATTATAATGATGCTGCTGATGTGGAATCTGTTGTGACTAAATTTGATGAATTCGATATACCTATGGATGCCATGTGGCTAGACATTGAGTATACTGATGGCAAAAAATATTTCACTTGGAACAGTTATAAGTTTCCTGAACCTTTGGAAATGATTAAAAATCTTACTGACTTAGGTCGACATTTAGTTATCATTATCGATCCTCATATTAAGCGAGACAATAATTACTTCTTTCACAAGAATTGTACGGACGAAGGTTACTACGTGAAGACTAAGGACGGAAAGGATTATGAGGGTTGGTGTTGGCCTGGAGCAGCTAGTTATCCGGATTTTTTCCGCAAAGATGTGCGCGATTACTATGCCAAACAATATTTGCTAGAGAATTTTAGAACCACAACAGGCGATGTGATGTTATGGAACGATATGAACGAGCCCTCAGTCTTTAATGGTCCAGAGGTTACAATGCCTAAAGATCTACTACATGAGAACGATTGGGAGCATCGTAATTTGCATAATTTATACGGGCATATGCATATTATGGCTACTTTTGAAGGTTTACTTAACCGGGATCCCAAACAGCGGCCATTTATTTTAACACGTTCGCATTATGCTGGTTCGCAGCGTTTTGCAGCTATTTGGACTGGAGATAACTTAGCCGATTGGGGTCATTTGCAGCATTCGATAAAAATGTGTCTTTCGGAAGCGGTTGCCGGGTTTTCGTTTTGTGGTGCTGATGTTGGTGGCTTTTTTGGCAATCCTACACCCGAATTATTTGGGCGCTGGTACCAAACGGGCGCATTCTTGCCATTTTTCCGGTCTCATTCCCATATCGACACTGCACGGCGTGAACCCTGGCTTTATCCGGAAGCTACTCGTTTGATTATACGTGATGCCATACGAAAGCGTTATTCCTATTTGCCCTTGTGGTATACTATGTTCTACGAACATGAGCTTAATGGCGGTCCCGTAATAAGGCCTTTGTTGGCCCATTATCCCAAAGACACGAATAGCTTTACAGTTGACAATCAATTCTTACTGCAAAACAGACTAATGGTGCGACCTGTTATGGAGCAAGGTGTCAGTAAAGTTAGTGTTTATTTCCCGGCTATAGACGATAAAAAAACATCGGACTTATGGTATGATGCCGACGATTATCAAAAGTACGATCAAGCGGGTTCACAAACAATCCCAGTAAATGATTATAAGGTAAAAGAGATAAGTGAATATTAAACTATTATCCTGAAAATGTGACATTTCTTGCAGATCCCAGTGTATCAGCGCGGTGGTACAATAGTGCCAAAAAAGGAGCGTATACGCCGTGCAGCTACTCTTATGAAAAATGATCCATACACTTTAATTGTGGCCTTAGACAGAGATGGCAAGGCCGAAGGAACTCTTTATTTAGATGATGAGAAAACTTACAATTATCGCCAGGGAAAATTTATTTATATTAATTATAAATTCGACGGCCGCAAGCTATTTAATGAATTCATTAATAGACCAAAATATGTCTCGAAGTCGTGGATTGAACGTGTCGTCATCGCTGGTCTAACTAAGAAACCCAAATCTGCCACTATTATTGTTGACGGCCTAACCCAAGAGCTTGAAGTCCAACCGAAAGAACATGCTTATGTTGTACGCAAGCCGGGCGTAGCTATAAACAAAGACTTCGAAATCAAACTGAATTTCTAATTAAATTTGCAGTCGTTTGTGTTTTTTGTACAAAATTTTCAAATCCTTTTGGCGCTACGTGTGTAAAAATTACGTTTTGATTAGTATTCCGATATTATTACTACGCAAATTATAGCATCTGGAAATTGTTTATTAACAAATTTATATTTTAAAAGCAAGATTATATTTTTTTCATTTTATCTTTTTGTTACATTTATACAATAAAAACGATAGTTTTATTACCTACTACAGTTGCGCGTATCTATCACAAATTGCCTTGTGTCAATTCAAGCAACAATTGGTTTTGTTCAACGAACAATGCAACATTGAAACTATTATTGTGCTTCGCATGTTAGGTTAGGCACCACCTACTTTGCGGTATCTATGAGTTTTATTGGCGGTGTTTTATGAATAATTAAAAAAAAAAACGAACTTCATTTTTGTTGGGGATTTAGATGCGTTTAAAACATGCTGAGAAATGTGCTGAATTCCGAACTTGCGCACAAGACATATATATATATATATATATACAAATATATGTGTCGGATTATGTACATAAATAGTGGAATTTGCTCAAATGTCGTTTTATGCTTAACGTGAAGTTTAGCATGCGTGATGGACGAACTAAGTCGTTGGTAAACCTAACTTAAAAAAGGATCAATTAATGGTGACGGAGTGGCCCAAAATAAATATCCTTTTGCTGTCACAACTGCAACTTTCCTGTTTTCAGTCGTAATGTTTTGCTTAATTGCAATAATTTCTTACTCTACAATAGATTAGAGTGTTGGTACATGTAAAACCACGCGAAAAGTATATATATATATATATATACATATATATACATATATATCTGTAATCAATTGAACGGCTAACATATTAAAATCCAAACAAAAAACTTTCTACATTTTTTTGCTCAGCACAGTGAGTTTACTATTGTTAAGCTGCCGGAATCTAGAAGAAGATAAAGAAGAGCAGACCATATAAGAGGGAACCAAATATACTTTTATTATCCGTAATGGCACCTGGCGCCCGGAGGCAAGTTCCCGTACCCTTTGAGCTTTCACACAATATTGCCTCTAGGCAGAAAGATCGTGGATAATAAATCCTTACTGTTATTTGAAAGTATCCAGCGAGTCGACAACAACTGATTCGTTTCCTTATATGGGGGAAAAAAAGCTCACTTTGTTTTTTTTTCATTTATTCATGTTTTAAGTAAGAATAAACCCATTGGCCTCTCTCACCTTGTTTCTTAGATATATTTCATGTGCAAAAACAAAGTACAACATAAGTGAGCATGCAAGTCAGGTAGATGGCTGCAAATGTAATCATCTTGCTCCATAAACTCTGTAATCATCAATTCCTACCGGCAACAAGATATATATTATGAGTTATGCAGTGCGGAAGGAATCATCGAACGATTTCAGAGTCAGTGGTAAGGCATTCCAATATCTAGGGACATGAACAGTAAAGGATCGATCGACTGATGAGTTGGAAAAAGTTTCTATTCGAACCAGACCACCGCAGTCGTTATATTGAAAGGCTTGAAGAAAGAGATTCAATAATTTTGTAGAGATAGATAAACAAACTCAATTTTAGATAACACTTTGAAACCTATCTGAGTTATACCTTAGGCACCCAGAAAAGACTACAATGTAATAGTTAACGTGCGTCATGAGGATCGAATATGCAATTGTATGTTTAACCTATAGATGAAGATGCAGGTTTGGATTGTTCAGTTTTCGGCGCATAAGACAACGTTTAGCACAGGCATTCTCAATGTGGTGGTCAAAGTTGAGTTTTGCGATTGAGGGTTACCCGAAGACTTTGCATTGAAACTACAAGATCAACTGAATACTTAGATATTTCTATATTGGCGTTGAATGACCCAGCACGGGGAGAATTGAAGAATAAGGCTTTGGTCTTACTGCAGTTAATGCAAAGCATCATCCAGGGCTTAATAATTGCTAAAGACTCATTAATATTGTTGTCGAACGAGTGCAAATTGTTTGCATTATCTCTACAAAGCAGAGAGATGTCATGTGCATACGCAAAAAAAGCGCAAGCGTTACCAATCAAATCGCCAAGTCCGTTTACGAAAAGATTAAACATAAGAGGACCGAAATGGAACCTTGGGATACACCAGACATAGTCTCAGCGAGGGAAGAGTTAGAATCATTCACAGAAACAAACGAGATATACGCCCATTTAACCTTACAAGCACTTCGAGAAAAGTTGAATTATGGGAGTATGGGACTCCGTCAAATGCTTTCGTTAGATCCAGAGCGACAAGAGCACAGCTCATATCATTAATGACGTTATCCCTAACGGACCATGTGACGGAAATTTAAAGTTTCGAAGTGCAACCGTTCAGACCGAAAGCCGAACTGGCCATCATGCAAGGGATTACTATTAATCAGGAATGAATGGAGTTGTTCCTTCGTGATATGCTCCGTAACATTGGAGAGGCGGCGTAGGATGCTAATCGCTTGAAGATTATTAGGAAAGGGTCTTATTTAAGCTATCTTCAACTTCTGAAAATTGGAAAATTTGGAAGACATTAGTACTGCGTTCACGAGATGTAAGAGATGGTTAGATACGTAGAGAACGAACGAGTTAATAAGTTTAATAGATATTCCATCAAACGTAACCAAGGTAGATGTTATTTTTCGAATAGCACTATAAAGAATGTTTTCATCTAAATTCTGGAATACCAAAAAGAAATCTCTGTTTCGAAAATTATTATATTATAAAGCTCCTTAATAGCATTTACAGCTACCTCATTAGCGTCACCACTACCTCCTCATAATTTTTATTAGAGAGCATGTGCTACATTTGCTTCAAATTACGATTTCCGGAAGAAGTTAGCATACGTTCGATTCCTTTCCTTTCTCATTACATATATCAATATATTGCACAACTTGCAATAGATTGGCCAGTGAATAGCATCAAGGGATCGAAGATATTGTTGATAGGCAACGTCTCCGAGTCCAATGTTTTTCATACGAGACGTTACGTGAATGGGCCCAGTTAAGAGTATCTTTAGCCAATGAGTATTTAGAATCGGTAATAAGATGTAGAATGTCACTCAGTGTACTGGTTAAGACGTTAACCTGAAAGCCCACGCAATTTGACTTTTAATTTAAAAATATGTTGAACTAAAATCAACTCCCCGTAAATAACTAATGATTGCGTTAGCACTAACAGTACTAAAGTTTTTATAATAGATTTCCCGTCAACCTCTAATGACGTCGACAGATAGCGGAAATGAAATTAACGCTTAAGACTTCATTACAATCCTGATTGCCACGACTAAGCTCCTTTGAACTAATATTTTATCTTCTACGAGATCGGCGTCTCAGTCGAAAACTGATGTTTCGCCTGAATTCCGCTGTCCTTCATCTTCTCTCAACTCCTACTTTAATTCAGCTTATTGCTTCCTTACTCTAATTCAGCTTATTACTCTCTTAGTCTTAATCTAAACGGTCCAGATGGACGAAATTTTAGTTCAAAATCAGGAAAAGTGTAGAGTTCTTACATAAGCTGCGTTGTACAGAGAAGGCTCATGCAATGTGGCCCCTACTACGGAGCTAACCACGTCTTCATTGAAGAGACCGAAATATCGGTCGATGGTTCCCGTCTGCTTGGATGTTTCAGGGCTATCAACTGTTGCCTTTATCGGAGGCGCGTAGACGCAAATGGCCTCAACTAACTAACATCTTGTTCCACTACGTTTGAAGACATCCCATAGCGTGAGCACCTCCACAACCAGCATCAATGATGTACCACTTGCCTGACCGGAGCTTTTCACGCGAGAGTGATCACCGAAATCGGAACCTCTTCCTCTACTTCATGGCTATCCTCGCATCGGGATTATATGGATCTCAATGGTTGGAAGGAGCTATCTCTTGGCTATCTTGGTGGCAAAGTTCCCTCCATAGAGCACGGAGCTTATGCATTCGCTCTTCCACCCGGTCCATTCCACTAACCCTGCAGAAGAGAAAGCAGTAAAATTGAATTGTAATAAAACGCTTAAGAAGAGCACAAGTAAGAAAGTTATATAAACAAACAAGAATGCATAATACGTAAGACTGCAAGGATGTGTGTGCTTTATAGAGTTTCTGAAGCTTCCTTTCGGAGTTTGCAAACATTAAGACAATTTGAATATATCCCCCATCCTTCAGTGGTGAGTATAAAAACAAAAACAAAAAGAAGAAGAAAATTAAAGTCCTCTGTTGACTAAGGCAAAATAACGAAATCCTTGTTGCTCCGATGTTAATGAGTTTCTTACTCCTAAAGGCGAAGCTTAATGAATACGCTTAACTAGTCTTCGTGTTTCGACCTAACGTCTTCCTTGGACGTTTATTTATTCACACATGAATGTTCATCTGCGATAAAATGACAGCAGGAAGAAGACTCTTCAAAATAAAAATATTAAGCTGATCGCTATGACTTGATGATGATGATGACTAGCAACCAGCTTAAAATCCGTGTAAAATTAGATAAGTGGGACAAAAGAAAATGACCAAAGGAAGGAAAGGAAATGTATTTACATACATTTCATACATACACACAGATACATTAAGCCGTTGCAGACATGCAAAAACGGTTTAGACAGGTTCTGATATTTTTACGGATGTTAATGCCAAGTCAAAGTCTTGGGAAAAAAAACTTCATCGTATCATATGCCAACAGGGCAAAAAAAGCAGAAGAACAACTTATGATAATAATTTCATTTTATCGATCATGTATCGCTCTTATCATCAACTTTTTTGTTGCAGTTGATCGATTATTTTCCCAGCGAAATCTGCAAAAAGTCGAGTACGCGTTCTCCGGGCCCGATGGATTTTCAAAGCAGTCGAGAAAAATAAAGAAGCTATTAAAACAAAGTCGTGTGGGTAACATTTTTATTAAATTGAAAAATTAATTATTAGTGTAGTTTACGGCGCCCTATCCAGAGAGGAGATATTTATTTAGTTCTTTCCGATTATAATGCAAACCGCATTTAATGAAAAAAGAAAAAAGGCAAAAAACTTGTATTCGCATAAAAAGACGTTTGCTGTGTGTGTGTGTGTGTGTGTGTGTAGTCATAATCACTAGAAAATGTATTATAATGCATTTGTGGCGAAAATGTTTAAAATCTAATTACAGGCGAATAATTAAAATAACAAATACACCTAAAAGAGTGGAGTAAAAACCTCTAATGTTAAATGAGACGCAGTGTTTTGTCTAAAAGGTTTGATTATTCTAGTTGTAGGTTTTTTTCATTCAAAACATACATCTCTACATAAGAGCATTAGGAATATAATTGTAACTAAATGATTTTTTTTTTTTTTTATTACATAAACGTTATATGATGGATGCGAGGCTATTATCACAGTGGGTAATTTATAGAAAAAAATTACTTCAGCGGATAATTGTAATGCAAAAAGAAAAATGAAAAATTAAAAATCAGTGAAATCACTCATAAAGTTCTAAGTCCAGGCAATATTTGACCACATTTATTAACGATTGAAGTCAAGAGGATTTGATGGATTGTTCCCCAAAATAAAAAGTCCTGCTATGGCAACAGCAGGCCGCTATTGAAAAGGACTTGCATTCGATTGCAAGAGCGGTACGAAGAAAGTCATTTTTATTTTGAGAAACGGAAGATGATTTTCAGTTAGTAGGCTTTTTCATGACTTTTCCGATATGATTATCTAATCATATTTCTAATCAGAGAAGTGTCCAATCTCATCGTCCACAGTAATAAAGAGGCAAATTTCCGTTCGTAGTGTCTCGATGGTTTCATACAAAGTTTTGTCAATGATTGGTGTAACTTTGTGGACATATGCGGTTTAATGAAAACAAATACGGTTAAAATACAAAAAGGAATTATGAATGTAATGGCAATGGGCAATATTATTACCGGGGAGTTCAACAAGAGCCGGAAGAAAGAAAGAACTTTAGGGCCAAGCAACATTCTTTTTTTTTTAAATCGCGAGTGCTGGGAAACCATTCGACATAAGAATTTCTTGAAATTATTCACTTTTCCCACTTATCACATTATGAAACGATCAAGTGACGTTTTGCGCAACGTGATTTAGGCAATCAGGCGATGAAAAATTCATTTAGAAATTTCGATTTACGGCGCTCCTCGCCCATGTTGCAGTGGATCTCTATTCTTTCTTCATCAGACGTCAAAATCTGCATCAAACTGCCACTTCTATCGAAAGTAAGACTGTCTACCGAGTAGCTTGTGGGTTGACTTCAAATTAGAAACAACAATTTGTATTTGTTCGATCGGTCATTGAGCTGAAACCTGCCTTTACATGAGAAGACAATTTCCGCAAAAAAAAGTTGGATTATAAAAATGACTTTCTTGTTAAAAAATTCGGATAATTTCGAAATGTTGTTACGACTTTGATATTGAAATTACGGTCATAATGTTAACAGAAAATTATAAATATGTGAAGGTGGCGGGAACATTTTGTCGTATTTTAAATGAAATATTTAAATTTGACGATGTTCGATGTGTTTCTCAGCGATCGAATGGCGGATGTCGAGTACCTTTGCAATGACAAAGTGGTTGGACGTGCGTCATTCGCCAACTCGGGCTGCTCAATGTCATTATCGTCCGGATTAACGATCACCTTTGAGGTGGAAATTTCCAGAATGAAATTTAGCCTTTGATAGGTCTGAACGTATATAACTTTACTTCCAAACGTTTTACATAAATTTTTACAGGCAACCGACAATTTGTATGTTTTGTGGAACTCATAGCAAATGCGATGTCCTAAAAGCCTTTCATCCCCTGAACTTTGGTTACTCCCCACTTCACAACTAACTAACGTAAGGTATTGCAAGTGATCCGCTTATATAAAACTAACTAACTCCTAACTAACTAACCAACTGGCTAATTTGCTTATACAAACCTAACTAATACGCAAGAGATTTCCCGCCAAACTTAAAAAAAAAAAAAATAAAAACAATATATATATATATATATAGGAAACGCCATTCAATAAGTTTTTAGGATGACATAAAACCATTCTACATGTGTATCTGACTCAAAGAACTTGTAGATAACATCTATATAACAAATCACTCAATAAGTCTCCGATCTGGAAGATTTCATAAAATCCAGAAATCACAACGCGTCTGTCAACAGTGTTGCCATGCATGTGTCAGACCAGAGACTTATTGAGTGTCGAATTTATATTTAGATATTAGGTGGATGCATAGGCGAGTTATCCCAGTAAAAATTATAAAGAAATGGGAAATACCATACGAAGATTTTGACCTTCCTCCACCTAAAGTAACAATTTTCAAGTTAATATTATTGAGAAATTCAGTGTATACAGATGCTAATCATAGAATGCCCAACATTGCGTTATTGAGTTATGCTTTCCCGGATTTCAACGGATTAAAAGTGATGAATTTGGGGACTGAAAACCTTTGAAGACAATGAATTGCAAGACTTATTGAACGAAAGCGCAATTCAAACTCTCCAGGAACTTTCGCACAGCTTGCCACTTGATGAATGAACTATTTTTAGATGTTTACATGCGTTGGGAAAGGTTTAAAAAGAGAGAAAATGGCTGCCATACGGATTGACTCGAAATGCCATTTTGAACCGGTTCAATATCGCGGTTTCATTGCTTGCCAGGCACAAAAAGGAGAGTTTTCTGTGGCATATTATGATTGGCGAGGAAAAGTGAATCCACTACGTCAATCTCTAGAGCAAAAACTTATTAGACATCCACATCGACGCCGAAACGGAATACTCGTTGTCATAAAGTTCTGCTATGCATACGGTGGGATCAGCAAAGTGTAGTGTGCTACGATCTCTTAAAACCGAAAGAAATTGTTATTGCAGATGTCTGCCAACGCCAATTGAACAAATTGAACGATTTATTCTTGCAAAAAAGACCAGCAATAGGGGCTACAATGGCTATTGCACGAGTG
>CCAG010000519.1:0-28976 GCA_001077435.1 Glossina morsitans morsitans | reverse complement strand
TCTTCGTTCTTGCTATTAATTTAAAAGTATGCAAATAGTTTATTTAAGCATTCTTGATTATATTTCAAGGTTATTTTTAGTCAAATAATCTTATACTTTACATATATATATATATATATATATGCACATATTTACAATGTACTCACACGCCTACACAAAATAAGCAGAAGTTTTTTTAAAAATATTTTTCGCTGAAATAAGTCAATCAACTATTGATGCCGTCTTAAGTGAAATTGAATGTCTAGACTCTATGTAGGAAGATGTTTACCGACACATTTTAATTCCTTGTCGTCGCTTAACGTCTTCGCATTCTCTTCATTAACGCTGAGTAAAGATACACTACGCTCTTTCTGTTCGCTTTTAACATTTACCTAATTATTTAGTATACTTTGATTAAGGAGAGAGAGCTTCAAAGTCACTTAAGGCAGGGCTGTACGTTTAGTTAGTGTAGTAGAAAACTCCAAATAGCAAATTCTTTGTCGTATAGCGGGGTAGCTTTCGCGGGAACAGAAAAATATCTCAAAAATAAACCCATGTGATTCAAACTTAGTTCTTAGTGAGCTTCTATGTCAAGTCGCTATTATAAAAAAATTAAGTATTAGGCTTTTTTGCCTTTCAAGGGCATCAACTTACATATGCTGCGCTTATGGTTTCTCACAGTAAAACAAAAATATCATCCATTTTACTGATCCGAAAGACTCTTTGGGGCTATTTAACTATAATAAGAAACATTTTTTAATGTGCTGAGTCAAAAGGGACAAAACATGTTAAGCTCGTCCACTACACTCCTCCTGCATCGCATGACAATCCATTGAGTGAAAAATATCTGGTAAAACCTGCACAAAACGACTAAAAATGCAACAGTTTGGGCCAAAGTTGGGTCCGCTGGATTTTAAGGTACGCTTGCTCTTCTCTTTGAAAAAAAATGGAGCGACAAATAGCGAGTATCAGTTCGCATCTTTGGTCCCTTCAAAAGAGGAAATTGGCAAAAAAATTGCAAGGACATCACATTCTTAGCGAAATTGTATAAATGTAAGTTCGTATTGCTGCCGCATACTGCGTATTCTTCCGATCTGTCATCAATGACCATTATATGCTCGCAAATCTCAAAACCATGTGTCAACGAAAAGAATTTGATTCAAATAAAAGGGTCATTGCGGGAGCTAAAGCGTATTTTAAGGTCCTGACAAATCGTTCTATAAGAAACAAAGGAAAAAGGAATTGCGGCATAAGAGCGTCAAATTGATTATATCACTCTTAAAGGAGGCTACGTGGGGGAGTAAAAGTTAAGTGTCGCAAAAGAAAGTTTCTTTCTTCCTTAATCATGGGGCTTGTTGGTTGATATATAGGATACATAATATACAGCAAGCTAGTAACATGCAGAACTGACGATGTGACAGATGTTATATTATAACTTTGATTTCCGTGACTTTAAGCTGAAATAAAAAAATTGAAAAGTTCATCATTGACTGTGTTGCATATAAGTTGGTCTTGCCCTATTTTTTAAATGGCTGTGGGAAGTATTTGTACTGTGTTTTAGACAAAAATCTCGTGTAGAACGTAACCTTCCTTTTTGCTTATCATGGGCATACTTTTGATAAGTAAAACAAGCTTTTCCTAGCAGTGAGATTTGAAGTAACTTTGGTGTGTATTTGCTCTGAGCTTTAGGCTCAACATATGTCAAGGTTTGTGGAATCTATAATTTTTGGAAGATTGCGGGCGTATTTGTGGGCTATTTACGCGTATTTGTTTGCTAATTGATCTGCAGTTTCAACTGTTCACTTAAATGTTTAAGGTCATTAGTGACTTAGAAGAGAAGCACGTCTCACTAGAGAAACAAACAAAGAAAGAGTAGAAAAGAGCTCAGTTCGATTCAAAGTCTTATGTTATGTATGAATATGTATATGTTATGGAATATTGTTGTTCTTAACGGTACAAACTATATGACTCCATTCTCCCAGGACGAATATAAAAACGTGAATGTCTTAATGATTATATTGATGGTTTCATTACCACATTAAAATGGAAAGAAAATTATGGATATACGAAATAAGACGATAATAACAAAGATGATAAAGAGATTGTTTTGTGGCATATTGAGAACACACTTTCACTTCCAGTTATTTTTTTTATTTTTTTATATAACTAAGGATCTACTAGTCGGATCAAACCACTTGTGACCAAAAAAAAAAAAAAATAATGTAGTAATAATAATTTAAGTACAAGATAATTTTTATGTAGAATAAATTGAAATTTCCTATGTAAAGGTGTTTCGTCTTATAAATAAAACATGGTTCTGAGAAGCGTAAGGATTCTATATCCATCACATAGTTCGAAAAGAAATTTACAAATACTACAGGCTTCTTAGGCATTTTAACGTAATAAAATAAACTGACAAACGTAAACCCTTAAGATAGATAAGTAAAAAAAAAAAAAAATCCAGATGTTTACAGGAGAGATAGGCAGTTAGGTGAAAAGATATGGCTGCTTGACTACGCTGATTAAGTAGCGTGGTTTGGGAGGCGGCCAAAACTCTATAATCGTTATGCTCTGCAAATATTTCGTTCGTTGTCGCAGTTATAAAAATTAAAGTGATTTACTTGACAACTTAAGTGATTGTAAATTCGGTTTTTGAGTTTTTGAAAACATATAAGAGCGCAACGCTAGCAGGCAATCACTTGAAAGAAAGTTAAGCTTTATAAAAGAACAAATTGTCAATCTAATATATGATAATACTAGATGTAGGTGTCGTTTTCCTTTTTTTTTGGTAAAATAAATAAAATAAAAAATGCTTAAGAATTAGCATAACATGTCGTCTTAACTTTAAAATAAAAGAGAACAGAGCAGTTCTTTAAATGTAGAGACTGTGCTTAAACTATATGCTTATCCAACGTTGACATTGAAAATTATTTCCATAACTTAAACGGCAGACTCTCTTGCTAATAATATTAAATTCAAATCGTTTGCGATTTATAAATGTTTAGAAAGACTTTATTATCTCTTGATTGCTATAATAATATCCTCAGCACTCGCTACATTTTAATACTAAAAAAAAAGTTTTTTTAACAAAAATTTATTTTTGTATTTAGTATTGTAGTACGAACGTATTTTCGATGAGTTTTATCATAAATTATTGTAAATACGCAGAAATAAATTTTAATACTTTTGTAGATTATAAAATACAATAAGTAATACGCATAAGCCAGTCAGCCAATCTCTAAATTGGGCAAATAGAATAATAAAAACTTTCAAGGAAAAAATGTTCAAGCACAAACAAATCCAAGCAAAACCTTTAGAAATATAGAAATATATCTAAAGGATTGAGATAATTTTTTTTAAATTTTATATAAAAAAATTTCTTAATTTTTCTTTGAATTAAAAAATTGTTGAAAATTACAGATAATTAAACACATATTCAGGTTCTTTGTTTCTTTATCTAAGACTTTTAAAAAATAGTTTCTAAATACTTTTTTGATCGAAAAATTCTTATTAAAGAGGGCAGGAACAATTTTCTCTGCAAAATTGGTAAAAGAGCGCTTGCTTTTGTTTATAAATTAACCGATCAATAGGTGTTAATATTTACTTTATTAAAGACAACAAGTTATAACATTGCAGCGGCACATGACACGCCATTAAATACCCATTTCGCCATTTCGCTTTATACAATTATTAATATCACGACTTTTATATAATATTGTATTATATTGGAAGAGGAACCATTTTCCTTGGACAAAGCATATTGATGTACCAAATGTCCAAAAAAAACAAGAACACAAGACAGACGGACAGACAAGTTCAAAGTCCCTTTCTAAATTGATCGGTGTACTAAAAACCAAAGAAATGCACCCATGCAGAACAAGAGGTATAGGGTATAACAATCGAAAAAATACTCCATTCCTCTTTTTCCTTAACATTATCTAATATGTTTTCAAAAAAACTTTAATTGTTCAGAACAAGCTTGCTCTTAAACTTATTTTCAATGTTCTCGTTAAGTTAAATGCACCCAAAGCAGTCGAATCAATGTTAGCACCAATGGAAGTTCTGTTATCAGGCAGCATTTGACCAGGAAGTCGACATTCGAAAGCTTAATTTAAGGTCTGTGCTTTTTTTTAGTAGGGCCAAGTCTCACCAGCAGCGGATTTTTAACGCGTGGAAAATTAAAAGGATGTAAAGGACGGCTTGAAAGGGAATTAACTGGCAAGAAGAAAGGCGATTAGGTTGAATGCTGATTAGATGAAATGTGGGCGATTCGGACTGCTTCCGATAGAGAAAAACACAGGAACGTGAAAATTGAAATGCTGAAAAGGTGGATGGAAGGGAAAATCGATGCATGTAAACACAGAAAAATATAAAGTGGATACAAGTAATTGGTGGTGAAAACAATACTAACTAACGGAAAGACAAATATAGAGACAATTAGCAAAGAGACAGACTGACCAAACGACTTAAGTTTCGAAATATAGACGGATATGTGGAATGTGAGATTGAAAAAAGCAAGTGTAGAATGCTTAACGAATTACAGATAGGAAGTCGAAGGCAAAATTGGAGGCATGTAAAGCCGCGTAGAAGAAGATGGGTTGACAGCAAGACAAATAGGAAAAAAGGTGCTTAAAAAAACAATAGTTCGAACAGACAATTTGCAAAAGATGTATTCAAAAGTGGAAGGATGGATAGACTGATGATTGGATGGAAAGCAATATACGCTCAAAGGCGGCTGGGAAGGGTATGAGTTGACAAGAGGACATTTGAAAAAGCATCTAATTGAAGAGAAGAAGGGATGAAAGATGGACGCATGGAAGCAAATGTGGTTGGAAGGCAGATGAAAGGAAACGCACACAATTGCTTGTATTTTCAAATCGACGGTTCTATAGAATATCGAAAGCGACCTTAAGATGATATTTTACGATCTCACTACATACAGCTTTTGCAATTTTGCGTTAATTATGAACCGGAAATATTCCGCTAATGTCAAGTGTAATTTGATTATTTTTTATATGTTTATGTTTTCCAAATTGTTTATTTTCAAACTTGAACATTCTTTAACCTTATAGTGTTTGAAATACGTTCTCGTTCACTTTTCCTTCAAGTAGCAAAACAAAAAAATATGATCGTAATGATAATAAAATTAATCGGACAAATACATTTATTTCGCTCTATTCTCAAGCAGAGAAACACCAAGCGCGCATTACATCAGGAATTATTTTCTCATTTTATTTTTATTTCAACTTCATTTAAAAAGAAGTTAAAAAAGATGGTTAACTTATTACGCTTACTTACATTGTGAGGAATTATTTCAAAAAGTTGAAATCCTACGAAAATAATTGAGTTTAATAAGGGATCTATCCCTGCGGAATCCATTACAATTTGCCAACTTTTGTTAAATTTCGGAAGAATAATTTTTTCAAATAAAAGTATACTTTGTGCGTTTGCTTGTCTGTCTTTATATGAAAAGAGTACTTCATTGTAGGAGAAGAACTTATAACACAATAGACGTAGAGCAGGAGAAACTTGAGAAGATGCTAATGACAAGCAGCTTATTTAGGATAATTTCACGGCGCACCATTAACTCGCTTCGCTTAAAACAGTTTGTATAAGGCATCATATAGGAAGTGATCGAAAAAGTGTTCCAATTCGGTACATTTTCAATAACGTTCGTGCTTGAGCCAAAACATAGCGATGCGCCAAATTTCATCAAAATATGTCAACAGTTGCGAGCTGTTAGTTGAATACAAGACAACAGGACGGACAGACTAGCTCGATTCAGAAAGGGACTCTGTATCGATCGGTATAATAAAGAGTGGATCTACCTCAAGTTCTTTTCAGTTTTGTACACATCCGTATAAACGTAATATACTCTCGTACCACAAGTGCTTCAAGATATAAAAGTACCAGTAGGTGTGAATAGCATAAAGAGATTAAACTCAGTCCAAATATAAAGGATTTATTATTGTTTTTATTGCAATTCATTTAAACCAAATAAACGAAATCAAGGACTAAAGCAAGAACAACGCTATCAGAGAAGACTACTGGTTATTTCTTTTGGAAGATAGACTACACGGTTGGCTTAGTTTTTTCGATAAAGTTAAATATTGAAATGATAGTTGTCCTGCAGCTATTTGCAAGATGTCGGATATGAGTCTTGGAATTTTTGAAAGATTTCAGAAAAAATATGTTTAATGGTAAGATTTTAAGCCGACTTATTCATACCCTTCTGAACGCAAATGGTCCAATGGTCTTCAAAGTAGAAAACGAAATTTGGCGCACTCAAGCGATGTCCAAAGATTTGCAATGAAAGTAATTTCGATGGGCTTGCTAATACGCCCATAATTAATGACATCTTAATTCTTTCGAAGGAAATCTTAGATTTCTTACTTAAGGTTATGGATCTAATATATAAAGGTACAGTCTTCACCAAGTATATTTGAATGTTAAATTCAAATCAGATCTGTGATGTACTTATGCGTACATTTACTAGCATTTGCAACTGTACCTTCCGTGCTACTTGAAATAAAACATGAGAGAGTCTTTGTGTTAAAATTTTATATAAAAACTGCTCTTAGTTTTTTGTTTTCTTTTTAAAGGTAACAATGAAGTTAAAAGAATTTACCACACAGTTCATGTAAACGAAAAAGAAGATTTTAAACCTCTGGGGTTTTGAAAAAGAGGATATGAAAAATTCGAACAAAAAACTTATCATTAAAGTTAACAGAATTTTTTGCATTTCTTTTTGTTGCTCTCAGAGGATTTTACCTTAAAATTTTATTTTGTTTTGCGATTTTTGTTTTTCTATTTTAATTCTGGTTATTATTGCGAGTCTATTCAAGAACAAGAATGCGTAATTTCTCTTCAGCTTAATCTGCCTAATCTTTGGTGCAATTTTATAAATATTTAAGAAAGTTTTAGTTCTTTTTAGAAAATAAGAATTTTATTTACACTGCGTTACGCTGATATTCTTGTTGGTTTCGATTCTTCAGAAGTCCGCAATCACCGCAGATGCATTATTATACCCTACAGAATTTGTGAAGACGTGCGTAAGGAGTTAAGGTAGACCCACTTTTTAGTATACTGATTGGCTCAGAATCATAAGCTGAATTAATCTAAGCCTGTCTGTCCGTCTATCCATTTTGCAATCTGATCTCTGCCTATGTATTTTTATGCTGAACCTATAGGACGCAACTTTTGACTTACTTTAGTAGAAAAGCGAATACTAAGGGAAATGGCCTGAATCGGTCCACCCTTTTCGACCACTCCCCAACAACGGCTTATTTTAAAAAATCGTTGTATGCAAAAAAAAGAAAAAAGCAAAATGAAAAATAATAAAATTTGTAGGGAGTAAATTAAATTTGCCATGTTTGGATCATGTCCTGTGCTGTTTCAGGAATCCTCTAATGTGAGGGTTTTTATGAAAAGGATGTCTTTGCACGAAAATAATATGTAATTGTCGGTGCATTATTACCAAAGCGGGTGAATAACTGTAGCAGGCGAAGTGGTGTAGAGTATCCAATGGTCAGCTCCGTCCGACTATAATCTTCTTGTTAAATTTGAGTGGATGCAGAAACATTATGTAGGTGAACTTTTGATGTTAGCATTGCGAAGTGTGTGCAGTGTTCGCAAACAGTAAATGCAATCCCCAGAGGCAGGCGATTGATTGGTAATAACAAAATAGAAATTAATTTGCTTAACATTGGATATCTCTGCGGAACTAATACATGCTAATAGAGTTATTTTTGGGACGGGTAACCAAAAAATACATAATCACTTCATAAGACGAATTTTCTTTTTTTCATGTCCCATCAGAGCTGTTTTCACATATATTCATATTCTATAGATCTAAAGCAAGAACAATTTCATCAGATCACGGAATCCTGAGAATAGATAAAGAATGATTGGCGGTATAGACAAGTCAAAGTCAGTTGTGAGAAAAACTTGGATATACATTTTTCTGGATAATAAAAATAGAATAATAACGAGTATAAAAGGTTTGCATCTGATCTTGGACATAATAAATGTGCTTTCGTTCATACGAATAGAAGAGCAAAGAGTTTTTATGCCAATTCTCAGAGAATCTTAAAAAACGAAAAGTTTGCCGCTTGCTAGTAGAGAAAGGTTTTTTGGGAAAGTTCGTGTCTCTGAATCTCTAATAACGGCGAAATGTCAGTTAAGCTTAGCTTTGGCTTTACATACATTCCTGAATCTAACAGTTATTTACATCTTAAAGACCATAAAGCTTAGCACAGAATCTGGTATTGGTGTTCTTACGCTTTGTAGACAAAGTAACTAAAAAGTTAGCATACAGAGAAAAATATCAATGAAAGCCGGAAATTTGAAAAAACTCTCCCTGGAGAGCTTCATCATGCTCCATTCAGCTATAGCGTTGAAATATGGCAGTCACGCTTTTCCTATTAATTTTTGATGTAAACATGGCCTCCATTTTAATTAATTGCCAAAATAAAGTTTCCTTACATCCATCGCCAAGGACTTAACAAAATCTGTTCGCGGCAATATATATATAGAAGAGAGCCCCCTTTCTTAGTCGATCTCAATCTCTTTCGTCAGTTGTAGGAATTTCTACGAATTCAGACGAGAAACAACAGCCTAACACATAGGTTCTTAGCTAATGCAAGTAAATCATTTCCAACATAGGCTTAGCCCTCCCAACATAGTGAGAGCATCTTGTAGTACATAGCACCGTAGGCCACGATCATCAAATTACTTTGCGTAAATGTTGGTGTGATTGGTCTGCACGTGTATTGTCTTTGTAGGCAAAAGTTTATTACAAAAATTAGCGTAAGTACTTTTCGCGACGTTCAAAATATCGTTGTGACTAACTGTAATGTTGTAACATGTAATAAACTATAAGGAAGATATATATATAAGGAAGATATTGATTTGATTTTGCAAATATCGGAAGTCTTCTCTAATGTACATCCAAGCAAATCTTCTGGGTTGTTTAACATAAAATAAGTTGGCAACGTAAAGACATGTATTCTATAGTCTATTAGGCGCAATATCTTGTTTGATAATCGTAAGAAAAACTAAAATTCGAGGTTAAATTTAAAAATAAATAAATGTTGACAAGAATTACTTATAACTTATTCCCTTCAAGCGTTCGCTTTGTTACATTTGCTTAAGATATTTCTACTTTAGCTCATTAAACATAAACAAACTAACATTGCAAACACACACGCACACACACTCATATATATATAGGTATATGTTTGTGTGATATATGAAAGCGTAATGCATATATGAAGGCTCTTGTGTATTTTAATCATTATTTTTGTTGTAATTTTCATTTTCATTCATTGCATGTTTTCTTAACGATGTCCATGGTATGTGACTCTTAGTCGTTTGGTATACATTTCACTTTAGTTGTCTTCTTTGCTGGTATTGTTTGTGTGTTGCGAATTTCTGTCTCTTTTCTTATTCTTTCTTCAGTTAGTTTGGTTTTAAATTCAACTTTTTTTTTCTTAGAATTTGAGTATTGAAAAAACTCTGAAATGTTAGAAGAGAAGAAAATGAAAGGAAGAAAAGGAAAAAAAAAAAGTGTCACTAGTTATTATTATTCACAAACAATGCAACACTTTTCAGCTTTGTTACACTGAAGATGCTTAAAAGGATTTAATGCTTCTTGTTGGTTGTTAAGAGGATGTCGCAGTAAAATTGAAAGTTATTGTTTTTCTTGCGTTTTCTGTTGCGTTACTGCACGAGTTGGCATTTCTGCTTGTGGTCTACGATACTTTTGGCACTTATTGTTGTTTTGGAATCATAAAATAAATACTTGTTCATTCTTCTCTTACAACACTGTACGTGCGGATACTTAGATCTTGAAAAGCCATCAGGGATTCTTTTTTATTACGTAGTTGATTTAGAATAAAATGAAAATAAATATTTCCGATGTTTTCGTACACACGCACATGTTTTGTCGAAAAAGTATTGGGAGTTGTGAATTCGACTGCTTGACCTTCTTCCGTTTAAAATTGTTGGGACTGACACACATAAATATCACAAGAAAAAAAATTGTATTCACTTGCTTGGGCAATCTCACTCGCTTGCTCAAAGTTGCTTCCATCGGTGTTTCTATTCGCGGGAAATTGATTTGTGAACTCGACGTAAACATACGAATTCTCATTCCCGGGATACTTTTTCGCAATCAATTCCCATTTGTATTGTTTGCTCCCAAGTTTATGCAGTGAAGACGTAGACTTCATAACTTTCAAGAGGTGACTGCGACCCGTAACATGCTCGATTCAGTTCTTACTGACGAGATTCACCTTCACGATTGATTGTAATCTGTAGAACAGTTACACTTGACACGTGTGCATAGTTGATAGCACTTAAGAGAAGAAGTGATATTGACTTTCCAAATAAATTTTTATCTCTCCGCGCCATGGCTGGCATTGTCAACCGATTCACCTGCCATCTCAATCTTAAGCCCCTATATAGAAGACAAGTAGATATATCAGAGAAAGGGTTTCTTCTTCTTTCTAGTCCCAATATTATAAAGATACGTGGATTAAAAACGTACGTGGCAAGGTAAAACACTTTGTAAGAGAGCTCTTTCTCGATCATTGGAAAATTTGTGAGAAAAAAGTAATGTTACTCGTCCGGCATTGAGGTGTTCTTTCTTTCTCGTAGCTACGGAAATATGAGGGTAAATAATGAAATGCAACTTGAGCTAGAGAGCATTGTAAGAGAAAATCCATGGAAGAAAAAAGAACCTTGCCAGTTCGACAACGCGAATCCAACTAGGAACATAGCTACATGCTGTTACATAATCTGTTTCTCTGGATATTAGAAGCCTTGAGAGAATAGACTTCAAGCTTAAACCTGGGAACGGGTTGCTTCGGGGAATTATCTGACGGCTGTGATTCCCACAAGTTGGATTATTTGCTTGAGGTTTCTTCAGAGGGGGGAGGCACTTATTCTATGGCTATTATATCATTTTGTGCGCCATCGAACACCGTAGAACGATTTTGGTGAGGAAACTCATGTATGTAGCCTTAGATTCTATTGGTTTTGAGTTCACGATATACGAAAACCAATATAATCAGTTTTTTGGTAACTACGGGCGGGCTTATAAAGTCGTTTTCTTGGTTCTAGGATTTCTAAAATAAGGTGCACGGAAAGGCTAGGGAAAATTATTGAGCCAATTCCGCTTGCTGGCATACTCTCTCCATCGCCTATTGCAGGGCTGTAATGAGCGCAGCCGCAACTTTTCCTCATGTTCACGATTTCCCCAAGAATTCGTTTATCCCGTGATTTAATGGACAGGTGTACTTATTAAACTTATAATGTCTAGCATCTCTTTGCCCAAAAGATAAATATCAAGTCTTAATACCTTATACTTTCTATTTATTATGAAAACTTTGTTCACTAAACTATTGAGCCAACTTAATACTCTCCTCCCATTGGGGGTAACAGAAGTCATAAAGTTATTGAACCTTAAATATGTACAACGTAATACTTAAGCAAAAACGCATCAATAAGCCTTTTGCGTTAAAGGATATTTTCCTTTGACCTGTAAACTCAATGCACATTATAGTATATAGATGTACATAGAATTTTAGGTGAAAGGAACTTTTCGAAAATTTTATTATTGACGCAAACTGTGCTACAAAATAATTTAATTTTATACGAAGGATTAAAGGCTTTAAGCATCGGCAAGCAAGAGGCAAAAAAGCTGACCTTAAATTTGCGCCTACTTAAAAATGAATTACAACTGAACATATGTTTTTGTGCCGTCTAAATTGAACAAATGAGCTTAAGTAACATTACTAACATTACATATAACGTAACATTACATTAAAGACTAAATACCTAGAGAAGTAAAACAGTTTTTCGGTTCAAATAAAATAGTTTTCTGAACAAAGCTAAAGCATGCTTTTAATATATAGCTTATGGTAGTGAGTTTTCGTAACCCATACTAACAAGCCTTATATGTATCAGCAAATCATGGTATTAGGAAGCTAAGTGTATGGTCTTATGCCTTATATTTTTAACAGAAATAATGGAAAAATCCATTTAGATTTTCCGTCTGTCCTTTCGCAAATCTATAGCGTTCGTTTTCCTATTACTTCAACTATCACGTATATATTTTGTTAAAAATGCCTGCGACATCCATACCAAAATTTCAAAAAATTCACAAAATTCTATAACAATTCGTCGAAGTGTTTCACTGTTTTGATGCATTACGTTATGTGTTCATACCGGCATAGGATTCGAGATGCATTTTTAGTGCCTTCATTATTTCTGAAGGCTGAAGAAGTACGTTCTTATTGGGCTTATTGGTCGCGGAGGATTCTGAAATGAAACGTGGTTTGGTGCATTAAGTCCTTTTCCGTTTGCAATTAAAACTTTTGGTTTCTCACGGCCAGCAGATCAAACTTGAGAATGCACATAATTTAATCTTAAACATCATCGAAATAGTAGGAAAATTAGAAAAAGATTCGAATTTAGCCGGCTTTATATGATCATCTCTTGACCTCAATTTTGCAATTTTTGTTTCTTACTTGTTTTGGCCCATAGAAGTATTTCTTCTTTGCCTCGTTCCAATTGACAGCTTAAGTCTACTCCACCGCCGAACGTTACGAAGCAGATTCATTTTGCGAAAGCACTTACAAAAACCAGAACGAAGCTTCAGAGACACTACACAAAGTATATGTATTTTTGTTCCGCGTGAAATTTTGCATCGACTTTGCTCTGTTCATCTATAAGATCGTCTATGCCAATATAATAAAATATCGAGACTTGACTTGCTCGAGTTCTTTTTTCGAAAAATTTGTGCTGCGTGTAGAAGATTCTACCGCAACCGAATATAATTTGCTTTTTTATTTATTATTGCTTTGAGAAATGACGTCTTAAATGCTCCAAAAGGTATTTAAGAGAATTTGCATTGATCTTAATTTGATACCTGCATGCAATCTACGAAAAAGTTCAATATATGGCGGAATAAATTCAACCCGCGCCTGACCTAAGGCAGAACATTACGTTGCGTAGAGCAATCATTTCTTCAATGGGATCGTAAATATGCTTTTAGTATTACTTTAAATGGTCTGTTAACGTACGTGTTTCGTAGACTTTACGTCTTCATACAAATATTTTATGAAACCTTAACTAGCGAAGAGCGAAAGTTGTGTTGAAATCTAAACGCACATAAACTTCGTAAGATAAGAACAATACAGCAAACAAATGGCTACGCATAAGTATATATACATGTACATATATAAATATATAAATATATATATAAATAAAACGTTATGCAAATTCCATGATTGTGATACGTAAATATATTTAATGCACATGTGGTCCCCATGAAACGATGAATTCTTTCAAGTCTTACCCAGGACCATATGTGACAGAATCATCCAGCTACGCTTATACAGATTTACACACACATTTATGTATCCATTTATCCGGTATTATGTTCAAATTTAACAAATCATGATCATCTAGGCAAGTGGCAATCCAGTGCCGCGTTATAAAAAGGTAGAGAAGATTCACTATTCCATTATATCTAAAATGAATAAACGCGAGCACGTACATTTTTCATTTTTTTTTTTTATTTTTCTCCTACTCTCAAATATCCGTTTATGTATAAATTGATGCGTGTAGATGTGAGAGCTTTTTTAAAATTCATACGTCTTTCAGCTGGTTATTCACATTATCATGTAGATATGCGTTCGTGGGTATAATATGCATGCATTTCATTTAACGTAAGCATGCCTGCATTTCTGTATGTGTACGTACATACATGTGCGTTTAACCGATAACAAAGTTATGTGTGTAGTATGCCGCAAAAGCTTGTTTGTAGCTTATGAAGGTGTCGAAATATGCAAATCTGTTTCCTTTTTCCGCCACTAGACGCGATGTTGGAGAATGTGTTCAGGTTTTCTGGCAAGAATGCAATTCGATCTGAGTAAATATGTGCGATAGTTGCCAAGAGAGTTTTATTCAATACTATTACCTACACGCATAGATATACTTTAATATAAAAAAAAATTGATATAGAGCGATATAGATGATTGCGGTAGTAACGTTTATCAAGAGACAGCAAAACGAACAGAAAAATATGTAATATGTTGATAAAATTTCAGAAATTTCCGTCAAGCAATTCATCAAAAATCTTTTATTTATTTATTTTTTTTTTTTGTTAATTTTTTCCATTTACGTGACTGAAATAATTTCATTCATACTAATGTGCACATAATTAAGCAATTTTGCGATTAAGGTTGACAGTAAAGAAGATGAACGCATTTAGTCGAAACATTTCTTCTACCTGTTAGTTAACTCAGAAGAATCATAAAAGTTTTTTAACAAGTCCTTGTAAGGTAAGTGACTTTCAATTTTCTTCTCTTTATTGTGATCTTTAGATTGCAAATTAAGCGGAAAATTGTACTTCTTATAACAGCTTCTAGACACACCGGAAATTGTAATGTTAATGTTACAGGAGAGGTACAATATCTCAATTATATGTAAGGTGTATGAAGTTAGTGAGATAATATCGAGATAATATCGAGATAATATCGATCTTTAAAGAACTTTTTTTTTTCTGCAAAGAATCAATTATCAGATTATTATGCTTATATGTTCTTGACATATTATTTTTTATGGGTATTTGAGCAAACAACCCTGAACATACGGGCACGGTAGGGACCAGATTAGATTGTAGGCGTAGAGTCAGAAAAGCGCCCGCTCTTCGACTAAATGGCGTGATATGTAATTGAAAGATATCTTAAGAAATGTTCTACGAATTCATCGTTAAAAGCTTACTGAAAAATTCAAAGTCATTTCTCGAAAGCGTACCTATCGCTAGTGAAACAATACGAGTTTTGACTCAAAGACGTGATAAGCTGCCTTATTGTTACGACTTACTCTTTAAACGCTTTATCTATTCTAATTATATACTAAAAGTATACGATCTTCTCAACGGTGCTTTATTTTTAATATAACCACTCAGGGGATGTCTCACGGTAGAGGTCAGCGTAGTGGATGTGAGCCCAATCTGCCTTATGTCGACTAAGCACTCACTACAGTTGTGACCAAAACAAACTCTACTAGTTTGAGAAACGCCCGCTTAATAGTTCCGATTCTTACCTACTCACGCAGAGGTTATGTTCTTTTTGAAGCTATTCTACACTTTTGGTGTTTGTGATATCCAGTAAAATTGCTAACACATTACAACAACAACATTATTGTACGATTTTGCGTCGGTCGTATAAAGATTTCCGTCTAAGTATTGATCATCCTACTTATTTTGTTTCCGAATTGTCCATTCGTGTGCATGAGTCCGTGCCTTGCAAATCACAGAGTTTTACTCTATTTATTATTTATTATTGTTTTGATCTTCCAACCTATCACTACAGCCACTACACCAACGTTGCCGTCATCGTGAATGTCTTTTAAGAAATTCGAATCCATTGTTCTTACACGTATAGCCAACAAACCTTGTAAGTGGATAATCTTAAATATATATCGCTCCTGACTTGGGGTTTTGAGAATACAACGAAACATGCCTCTTAGCTTTTTTTTTTTTTTTATATAACGAATCACTCAGGGGATGTCTTCTGTTCGTGTAACACGGACATTGTCAGAAAGAGGAAAGGAAGAGGTAAGTGGTCAAAGCTATGTGGACATGTACACAATCGACGTGTCTTTGCCGACTGAGCACTCACAACAGCTACGAACAAAGGGAATTCTACAGCACCTGAAATTTGAACCCGCGAGCACTGACCACTCAGACGGCAATAGGATTGGCATTCAGAAGCCAACTAGATCTAGCGGAAGATATATCCTCTTTTAAAGTAGAGAAGATTGCTTGCTGTGTTGAGCTGTACACTGCCTCTTTTCTCTGTAACCCTAGCGTAAAAATCATTCTATAGAAATAGTAACTGAGTTTGTGTCGATATTTTTTCGGAAAATCTATAAAAATCGTATTGCGACAAACTTTTGGACGCCAACAGTATTCAAGGGCCTCCGTCCTTTGTGTATCGACCTTTCATAATGGCTATAATTGAGTACAAATTTGAAAGAAGAAGAAAAGAAGAAGAGAGAAGATTCAATTGCAGTGCATAAGCTTACTTGGCTTATATAAGAGCACACTTGTAGACTTCCCTGTGATTAGAAGGGTAACATTCTAGCGGTGTGAGCCATGGAAAGTCTGAAGCCGTCTAGGACGTGGCGATCGTCTTACTCCTACAAGCAATACATGGCAATTTGTATTAACCTTTGTGCTAGTGTAGAATTGATTATGCACACCTAATTTTTTAGGTACAAATCCTGGATATATATCAGCAAAGAGAGAACCACTAGCACCTGCGCATCTTTGGGTTGATCGTTCACGTCACCTTTCTTTAGTTGAATTGTTTGTGTAGTGCATCGATTTCACCAGGCTAGTTGCAATGTTAAAACTGTCAAGGACGAACTAGTTTTTCTCTGGAGAAACTTACGGACACTCGCTGTAACGTTCCTGGAAGCGAGTCACGTGGCAATTCTGCTGGAATCGTAAAATGATCTAATTTGCGCCATAGTAATTGTTCCTTAGGATTGCTCCTAAATTAATTCGGGTATTCTTTGGTCATGGTTAAAAATATGATCTCCTCTTGAGTTAAAAAAAACCAAGCGAAACCTGTCTGCGGCTAAATAAAATTGCCGCCAATCTCGAATGCATACTAGGTACCTGCTTTCTTAATACAACACACGGGTACCAAATGACACGACTCAAAACTTTGCTTGTTGATTTCAACTTTAAAGCAAACAAACCTTAGCTATTTCTGAGGACTCTTCCAAATAATACTGTTTTTTGTTTTTGTAAAATTTATTAAAACCAATCACTGTCATGCAAACGAAACAAAAAAAAAAAAAACAATCATTAAGTTTACAACTAACATTGCCAGAGGAAATAAAGGAAACGTGATATTTATTAGTATGTATGTGTGTACACATTGGTTTATGTTTGCTTGTGTGAAGAGGGGCAAAGTATGATGATGTTGCCGATGAGACACGTCGGATATGTCAATGATGTCAATCCGAAGAGACAAATTGCAAAAATTGCGACCTCAATTAAAAGCACATCAATTAACAACAGTTAACAGCTGCTTCTGGTTCTTATCAATAAGCAGCATATAGCAAATAGTAAAGTTGTGATCCTGTATGTGTTGCAATGCCAACCATGATGATGACTCATACATATATATTTATTGCATATTGCAATAAGCAGTCGTAGATCTATTTCCCTACCGTGCACTTACTTTGCGCATATTCTTGCAAATTTTTAAACTTTACGAGAGAACAAAAAGAAGACGGAACAAAAAAAAAAAAAAGATAAGGAAAACGTGAAAAAAGCAAATAAAAAAATAAAAAAAAATTTCCTTCTGACAATACTCGAAGGCATAGAAAATATGCAAATGCAGTTTAGTAAAATGAAAAGTATGTGTTTTGCAAAGCAATGCCTGCTCGAAGGCACTCAACTCAAGCCAATTGTTCAATATTGTTATAAATGTTCATTTGCTTTTTTGCAATGTTTCCTCAGCCTGTCTATGTAAACTGTCATGTAGTGCGTCAGAAATGCTCTTAAATACTTTCAGTATACAGAAATGGATTTGTTTTTCGTTCACCAACCAGATTCGAAAAGGACATCTTGGGCAAAAGCAATTAATCATCATCAAAAATATTTATCCTGACTGTTACAGAAAAGTTTTTCGAAAATTGTAACTGGAGGAAGGACACATATTAAACACTTAGGACAACACACTTGCATTCTTTTTACACACTCAAGCACACACATATCATTATAAATATATAAGCACTTACCCGCTTGTATTAGTGTTAGGTGATTTATTAAAAGCAATAGCGCCACTGTTAACATTGCTTTGCCATTCAAGTGCTTTCTTTTAGTGTTTCTGCTTGTGTTGCGAACAATTTTTGTTGTTTTTAATGTTCGTCGTGTTGACTGATGATAATGCGAAGAATGTAGCATTGTTGACTCCATTTCTTCTGTTGTTTATCTTTTTAATTAATATTTTTGTTTTTTGGCCGAAGCTAAAATATTGAAAGAAAACAAAATGACAAACGAAATAATTTTTAAAAATGTTTCTCTTAAAATCAAAATATGTTTGAAAATCGAAATAAATAAAAAATAAAACACTTTTGTCTTCTTCTTTTTCCACTATGAATGAGCAAATCGACAGCATATGACTTGCTGAGTTGACTACAAAAATTTGCAATGTGTACACGGGGTTCTTTGTTTGAACCTTAAAAAACTTGTGAGACAGCAAGACATTCGCAATTCTTAATCAAAATAATTCGAAATGCCATAAGGAATATGATGGAAAAAATGAATCATCGCCACACTTAATAAAAAATTCAACCCAATAATTTAAAAGAAAAAATTAAGTGAAACATAACTACACTACTGCGCTTAACATAGCTATTTATGCAACGGCTTTTCCCAATAAGATGTTATATGGAAAGTGGTCGAAATAGTAAACCGGCACAAGCCATTCTAAATAACGTTCAGCCTTAAGGTCAAAAGACATTGGCGTAACAAATGTAGGTTGTAGGTAAAAGATAAGACTACGAGATGGACAGATGGATAGACAGACAGACAAATAAGCTTAGATCGATTTAGAAACTTATTCTTAATCGTTCGGCATAGCGAAAGGTGAGATCTCCCGGGTGTTGCATATGTCCGCACAAATTGAATAGTGCTGTAGGGCAAAACAAAAAAGAAAGAAGTTGACAATAGTAGGGAAAATGCATTAATCGTTTGTAGGTTTATTGTAAGGCATCTGCAATTAAATAATTCCTTATCGTAAAGCTTAATATTCTATATATGACTCTAATTATTAATTAATATATGGCAAGTATCTGCTAGAGCCAAAAATAATAACCCATCTCCAGATATTTTTCGAGCTTGTCTTCAATTTTTCAACTGTTTTAATCCCATTTCTGTCGATGAATGACTCAAGTGAAAGTATATGAGACAGCATCGTGCTCAAGAAGCCTTTCGGAAAAATTTCAACGGATGGAGAAGGAGAGCAAAGTTAAGTCGTCTCTGAATAAGGGCAATTATATTACGGTGCCGAGTAAACCCCGGTGTGCAATAACTAAGAGGAATTTTCATCCTGAAAAAACAAATTTTTCTTGTTAGTTGAATACAATCGTCATGAACTTCTAAAATAATTCCCATGCAGTTCGATTAACTGATTAACAAATTCTGGTAAAGCCTTTAAAGCAGGCAGCCGTCTTTGCTTAATGGCTTTTATTGATAGGTTTTTTTTTAAATAAAAATTCCCCTTATTTTTTGAACATAATTTTATATATACATTTATTTTTATATATCCTAACCGGACCACTTGCTGAAAGTCTAGTGAAACTATTTATTGTGGCACATTAAATAATAAAGGTCGTCTGTAATCGCGCCAAAGTCGAAAGCGTTCAAATATATGTCTCCCATGCAAAATAATGCAATATTTAAAGAGGTATAAACCTTGCAGTCAAGCAAGGTCGGCATCTAAATGCCGTACAGAATTTGTTTTTTGTTCATCTATTTTCATCATAAAATGCTCAAAACGATAACTTTTTTCTATAACTTACCTTCGGTAAGATCTTTTACAATAGAAGACGGACACTTGAAAATAGGTGAAGGGGTTTAAATTTAACACAATCAACTTAGAGTTCAAAGTAGCATTTTCAACCCGTTTCCATCATAGAGTAGTCAAAAGTAAGTCATCTAAAAGTTTCTTTTTTGTAAGTGAGAGAGGATTTCAAAGAATGGCCCCAATCTATACAATCTTTGGATATTCAATAGAATGACAAAATATCAAGTTTAACATATTTCCGCCGAAAAACGTCAAAAATCGCAAATTTTCTTCGTACAATGACTTTTTGAAAGTAGCTCGTTACACGAGGTATAGTGGACCTACCTCAAATCTTTCTAGATGTTGCATAGACCCGAATCGGTATACCCGTTACTTCAACGGACCCTCGAACGACACTAGACTGGTACTTAATTTTTAAAAAGCTCTCAGAAGAGCTAACCCTACGCCACTTTAGTGCAATAGTATATCAAGTTTATGCGTATGTAAGCAACAATCAGAAGGAGTTGACATAGACCCACCTTTTGTTATAGCGATAGGTTCGTAATCATTTTCCAAACTGATCTTAGCTTGTCTGTCTGTCCGTTCGTCTTACATTGTCTTGTTTAATCTTCAGCTCGCAATTGCTGAGATATTTTGATGAAGTTTAGTACAAGGATGTGCTTTGGATCCCGGGCGAACCACATTTTCGATCATTTCCCATATAACGTATTATTTTGAAAAGAGGTTATATGAAAAACAGTATTAAGCGAAGTGGACTAGTATTTAACATTTGGCCATAAACCACTGCAATAATTTTACACGTTTTTTTTTATACGAGATTCAATAAAATACGGATCGGATCGGCCGGAAAGAAGTGGAGAAAGAGGAAGAGAGAGGAAAGCGGTCGCAACCTAGTGGGTGTGTGCCCAGTCAGTAGGTGTTATCCCTTTACCTATTGAGCACGACCAAAGTAAAGTCTACCGCAGTGAGATTTGAACCTGCGAACAAAGACTTGCTAGTCGCGATTCCCACCTCCTCGATTAGTAAGCGGACAGACACAAATAATCAATACAAAACGATAGCACGATAATTGGATCGCGAACATACAACTTTAGCAGGTAGAAAATGATAGATTTTCATGCATTCGCATGTGGTGTTCGCGTTTACAAATTTATTCAAGTAACGCATATTCAAGCATTGCCCTAAAGCCAAAAAAAAAAAAAAATGTTTTTTTTGTTTTTCATGTAAACCATTAAATTATTTACCCTTTAAACGTTTGTTAGGCCGAGTGTTCGTTGACGTAAAATTGATAACCAGCAATTTGACCAAATTTATTCGCGAAACGGACAAATTATGGCTGCATGGATCCATTGGCCGCGCTAACCGCGCCATACACTTAGTTATTATTGAAATTTTTGTTAAAAATAATTTTGTAAAATTTTTAATGAAGACACGTTTAGGAATTCTGCTAATAGTTTATTGCGTATAATTGCAAATAATTGCTGTGTGTAAAAATAAAATGAATTGAATTTTAATTAAATTATTTTATTTTAACTAATTTATGTAATGTAAACAAAACCAAAGAAAAAAAAAAGTTTGAAAAGCGGAAAAAAAAATTATTTTGCAAATACAAATAAATGAATAAACGCTTTGTAGATATCGACTTAATAACTAATTTACCATATTTTCTTTTTTAATTAACTACATTACTGTAGGTGTTGATTACTTTTTTGCAATCTATTACAGAATTATTAAATTTAATTTATTTGTATTAACATGTAATTATAGTAAAAAAAAAAAAATCTTTTCTTTTTTCCTTCGTATTGTCAACGACAATTATAATTTGATTGCGTGCAGGTATTTATAAAAATTAATTACACATTAATATCTATAATAATATTTTGCAAGTAAGTAGTACTTGAACGAGATTCAATCAAATCATACCATCCATACTACAATTCATGTAGATGTTGTAACGAATATCGGTAAGTTATTATATTGGAGTCATCTCTAGGTTTATTTCAAAAATTCTTGGAAGAGGTCAATTAACACGCCTTAACACTTTACAAAAGTTTTGAGGTTTCCATAAAAATGCTTTACTTGAGTAAGCATCCAAGGTTCGTACAAAAGGCGATATGAGGATAAAAAAAAACCGACAACAAATTAAAAATTTTTCTTATTAAGCAGAAGAGAAGGAAAGTAATTGGGCTTTTTTTTCCCACATATTGATGACCGAAATTGTACATTGTACAGCACCGAGTGCAAGCAATCGGAGGCCAAGTGCCTAAATGCCTAGATTACTAGGTGTCTAGATTTAAAGCGAAACACAAAATCGCGTAATGCCACAAGGTATAGTAAATATCTGAGAATTGTTTAATTTCTTAAGCCACCAGATATCGACTGTAATTGATTAACCCACTTTGCATTCGGAGTATCACATATGTAAAATTCAAAAATAATTTCATGCAATATGATGATTAGCTATAGGAGTGAACGGCGATGGTGATCGATAAAGGTGTGGAAAGATTTAAAGCCTCGCTTTAAGTGAAGGCTTAACATTATGTTAATTAAACCCTTATTTTAATGAAAAATTTGAGACTTTGAGGCTTTCATTACTAAAGCTTAGCTTCGACTAAATATCAGACTTTGCTTTGTTTAAAGACGCTGCTCCGGCATAACTAAGATAGATGTCTTTTTTTTTTGAAGAACTTTTGTCCTTTTTCCAATGAGAGCTCGTGTAAAAATTATTTACGTGATTAATGATCATACCTTTAGCCTATTTAATGGTTATATAGTTTAGTCCGGTTAATAAGAAAAAATTGTGCAAAGATTTTTCTCATCATTTATTCTTAGGGAATTAATTTTTGTGGTTATTTTTTCTGAACATTTTGACTTACAATTCCAAGTTAGCCGCAGGGAGATAACCTGCGCGATCCATTTGCTTTACTAATCCCAGTCAGTTCCTTTGCAGAACTCCAAATATAGGTGCAATTATTATTTCGGATCAAGATCACCTCCCCAATTTTTTTATAACGGAGTTCGAGTTAAAGTGCCTGAACGCCGCTAAAAATCCTCAGCAGTTGGGACAAGCTCATGTGTTACTCGCTTGACAGGAGATTCAACACTATGTCGTTATATCATATCAAAAACTTAACAAAGGCAGATTAATATATGGAATGAGAAAGCAACTTTGTCGTCCGATAACTAATATGGAACTCGGAACTTTTCAATTCTTTGACAAAAGCCATGAGAAAACAAGACTCAATAGGAGCTCTGACAATAAGAATTTTCTGCACTTTGGAAAGAATATCGCGTTCAGATCAAACCCAAGCGTTAGTGGGACAATGCTAGCTTAGTTCACCATCATTCACGACCCTTGCACGCTTGTGTGGCATTGCAGCCTTCAAGAGAAAGTCAATTCAATCCTTTTTTACAATTTCTATAGACGTTGCCCATTATTTTTAATTTATTAAAATTCATACTTTTCTGATATTGATTAAGCGACAAAAACGTATCGTGGCTGTCAAAAATGTCAATAAGCTATCAACGAGTGTGTTGCTATGAGGATTTGCCTGTAATTTGAAAAGTAAAGTGAATTTTTTGTTTTTTTTGTTTGTCTTTTTTTTTTAATATATCCACTGCATAAAATTGATATACAATGACAATTAATTCATCCGAATGTTTCGGGAGTTATTCAATAATTCCGCAAGCATACATTCACATGCACATAGAGATACACATAAATAGATATGTATGACAAATGTAAATTAAAATCGCTTTAATGCCAGAAACAGACATCAACTTGACAACCTGTTGATTGCTGTTATTTGCTTCGCAACCCCAATAACAACCGAACGGTAGTATAGGAAGTTGGTTTTTTTTTTTTTTTTGTTGTTTTTAATTGATATAATTGAAAATATATTTGATAAAATAAATATTTACGAAGTTTTACGTAGTAACTTATGGAAATATTTTTCTTCTTTTTTTTTTTATGTAAGCGATTTTCATTAAATTAATATAAAAATACATTTAAAATTATTTGCAAAAATGTAAAATAAATATTAAGTTTAAATATTTAAAGCAATAAATAAATTGTTTATTTTGTATAGTTGTTTATAAAAAAAGAGTAGAGAATAATACGAATTGAAAATATTTTTAATCATTAATCATCGAAGTTTATATGATTTCCTCTAAATTAAATTGTGTGATACCCTTCCCATATGTAAGGGCATGCTTTTTGTGTGGAAGGATTACAGTTAATTTTTCCATCAATGCTTGCGGGTATCGCCTAGAGTTCAGTCACGATGTGACTTAAATCGTCTTCTATAAAGTTGTGGGAACAGGAAAAAACGATATCCATAGCGAATAAAGTCACTGGTATTATTCGAGCTCTTGACATGAAATTCACAATCGATTAACTTGAGGAGGAAAGAACTTGTATTTTGTTTAACATTTACCTTAACGGGGTTAATGGTTTATGGGATCTTAAGTAACGTATTTTAAAACGACGAGTTGCCATGTGTCCTCTTACAACTCTCTTGCGACGGTGTCGGTGTGCTTATGATTAACTATCGGCTACGCCAGCCAAGTCTGTAGTTCATTTACGAAAAGATTTCAATTAATTCCTTTTACCTCCTAATTGATTTTTCCCAATGTGATCCTTTTCTTGCTTTGTTTTTTTTTTTTTTTTTGTTGGTAACAACAAAAGTGGAATTCGATCGCAACCATACAATAAATGTTTATTAGAAGTAAATTGATTTTTTTCAACTCTTGGACGCACCTGCTAACCTACCAGTTTTGCAGTGCAATTTTTTCTAACATTTAGAGCCACTTTCTCTATAAGCATTTGTGCAACAATGGCAGCTTGAGGGGAAAGTACAAAGGAACAGCTTAATTTAACCCACTGAAGTGTGTGGCACATAGTCTTTGGAGTTCGTAAGTCAAACGAGTCTTTTACCAATAAACACCCAAACTCGAGAAGCTTTAGTTTTCCCTGTTAATGATAACTACAAGCGAGTCGATAATGAAAGCGCAAAAAATCATATCCTTCGCATCGCCCTTTGAGGGGATTAGTTGCGTATAAATCTTTAGCACCGCTGCTGAACCAACGTTTTTTTTTTTTTTCAACACAATACTCACATTTTGGCAAAAAGGTAAAAAAAAAAAATATTTGGACGGCGATTATTAATAAAATATATTTTACCTTCCTCTTGAAATTAATCCTCTTTTTTTGTTAAAAAACCGCTTCGGATTCAATTGTTGTTTGCAAGCACTTTTGCCAATAATGATAAAGAATTTTTGAAAAGATGATTCCTGATAGTTTTTTGAAACCATAGGCAACCATAAGTTTCGGTTATTTCAGGGAATAACGTTTATGATCCCTGAGGTAAAAGTATACTGCAGGCACAAAACAACAAAGGTTTCCAATTAAAATCAAAATTGAATTTATTAGTTGAACTTTGTAAGTAAAAATCATTGCGAGTATGTTTTAAAATAATTTCTCTGATTTTTTTCTTTTTTTTTTTTAACTTTTGTTTATTGGTTTGAATATCATGAACATATATATTGCTTCTAGTGCTCTTCGTATATCAAGCAAACTTCATGAACACAATTCAATTCTCCCCTTCTTACACTGTAATGAACGATTGTTTTTTTTATTAATTTATTCAATTAATTTATAACTTAGCTAACTATCGTTGCTGTTAACATTCAAAAATTGTTAAAAATTACTTTTTCCTGCATACTTAATAATCATCGTCACGTTGTCGTTGCACTGCTTTCAGTGATTGACAGGTTGCTAGGACTGATTTATTACTCACAACGTTTTGCTTTTTTTTTATCTCACTGTCATCGTTGCTGCTTTAAGCATTTGATAGGTCATTGAGCTTATTGGGTATTTGCCAGATTTTTGCAACAATTTTTTATATTTTTTTTAATTTTTTGTTTGCAGGAAGACGACACGACTCAATGACAAATGTCTGTCAAACTGATGTAATTATGTCATTTCTAAAATATTTCGCTTTTTATTATTACGTTCAATAATGTAGTGAACTATTTTATTACAAAAAACGTGCTCCCCATTAAACAGTTGCGCGAGTCGAGGAAGTCAAAAGGCTGCATTCACGTATAGACAAATTGCAGGTATTGATTCTTTTAGGGAATTTAAATGAGCCACACACACACACGGAGAAGCATATAAGTGGTTATGAACTTCAAAAATCATTTTGTAGAAGTGGAGACCAAAAACGCGAAAATTATCTACAATTGCTGCTAGCAGCATCTTTCAAAAATTTTCATTTCCGGCTTCACAAGAATCGGTCAATAATAGTTTGATATGGGTTCAACTCAAGGTTCTTCTTGGGTCTGATTTAGTACACCTTTCCCCTGAAGCCAATCTCATTTCTTATGCGCGTTTTTTGTGAACATATGACTGCTTCTGTTTTCAGTTTCGCAAGCATCATTGGTGATAATATATGCAATTCTTGAAGTGACTCGATTGCATTTTTGTATCAAACAATCAATTGGTGGGAAACATTCTGCTATCATCAAAAGTGTGGCATAGATTTTTGCAAAAAAACCGCGTTGCATGGGTATTCTCTCAACTTCCCCGTCAGTGAATTACGTCCTCGACTGCATATATTGCAATTGCTTGCAATATGCTGCACTTCATAACTAAAACCGTTATCCAGATAATTTTCGTCTCAATTCGTAAAAAAGTCAGTGAAAAAAAAGCGACTTGAACTGCAGTTATTTTCATTGGAGATATAAACAGTAATTGGAGATGACAAAATTTCGAAGACAGTTTTCCCACGCCCACAAAAATATTCCAAATCAATAAAGTGTTTGTGTTATGCTCCTTTAGTTCACTGGCGTGAAGCTAGACCAGCGTGCGTAGTCTATATTTTTGCATTTACTGCCAGGTAGAGTTTGTTGAACACGCTCGTGTGTTTGCTAAGTAAATTGATAGACGAGTTGAAGTGTTTTCAAGGGCAGATTTACACACTTTGAAGAAATTTTGAAGATTTTTCTTTTTATTAATCGTATGAAAAGAAAATATTATTCAACTGTCTATGAAATCGAATAATTCGAAATTTTTCAATGTTACACACTTCACATACATAGATAAATAAATTTAAAAAACATGAAGTTGTTCTTTATGAACAGAACTACCCTTAGGCACTTGTAATTGGACTCCTTAAAAAGGCAAAGATTAAACGAAAAAGTTTCATTGCGTAATTATGTGAACTTTGAACATAGATGTTAGTCGGGTGATTATCGTAACATAAAACTGAATCTATTTTGGAAACACAAAAGAAATGAAATTCCCAACTCATTACTGGAAGTGTGTACTGAGCTGAATTTATCTGCAAACTTTGGAATGCTCAGTTTTTATATGTGTTCTTAACTACAAAGTATATTTGTTTTTGTGATTCTCTTGTAACATAAAAAAAAGCTGACACATCCGTTACCTGAAAGTATCTCATTTATGTAGGATCGATGCATTAACGCAAACTTTTTGCGAGAAACATAACTTAACTTAAGTGTTCATCGGAAAGTCAAGGAGAAAATCTCTTTAAGCAAACAAAAATTTTATCAATCGACCATTTAATCACCAATGCCGTGACATCACTACACACTTCTTGCCAACGATATTATTAGTAATCGATTGAGCAGCATAGCGACTGACTAGTTGTAGGGAATTTTGAAGACTTTTTTTTTCTTCTTACTTGTGTAACATTTTTCTTTTAACTATGTGTGAATGGAAAATTGTGCGAGATTCGTTTCGAGCCGTACATCGTTTAGGTATTGTTTTAGTTTGCATTTGAAGCTAATGAACTTCTGTGTTGTTATAACTTTAAAAAGTTAACTAAAGTAAACTTTTTATTTAACGGGGTCGCCAATTGTTTACTTTTAATCATTGGTATATATTTCAAAGCACATACACATGCACGAGCGTATTTTCTATTTTCATTACAATCGTAATGAAGTTCTTCTCATTTGTGTTCTTACATTTCAAAACAAATATCAAAATGAAAGAGAACACAATTTTCAGTTTCATCTCATTTTCAATTGCCTTCCAGTTAATCAAGTCACGTCTAAAAGATACCATTAAAGGCTCAAGTATCGGAAAATATGCGATAAAAGAAATTATATAAATAATTGAGATACAGGAAAATGTATGAATATTTAAGTGTCTTCGTCTTATTCTTCGAAGAATTTAGCAAATCGACAACAGATGTTACACTGTGCTAATGAATAAAATAATATTTAAATGTATTATGTATGCGAATTGTTTATCGACACTTGCTGAACTATTAAGTTGCAAATATTGATTGATTGGAGAATAATACAAATAAATATTTGTTTAACTCTTACAGGCAATGTGCAAGTAACAAATCGTCCTTTCCACACATAAGACAGATACACAAATATGTATAGATAAACATGATTAATGTGTGGATGAAAAAAGACTATGTACTTTATACACAATCACTTATAAAGTTTGCTACAATGAGAAGATCTTATATAAATTAGTAGTATAATGTCTTTGTTAATGGCATCGATTTTCGACTACAATCTATACAATAAAACTTCCACTTCAAGTAAATCATTTTTGTTAATGTTTACTATTTATACCACTGTACCTCTTAAGGGAAATAGAGGGCATATTAAGTTTGTAGAGAGGTGCGTAACAATCAGAAATACTTAAGATAAACTCAACTGATACTGAGTGATTCAGAACTATACTGTGATTTATGTTTTGAATCGATTTTTACTTTTTATGTGTCTGTCTGTCTGTCTGTCCGTCCATCCCTCTGATCTCTGTCCATACACTTTTGTTTTCAGCTTACAGATGGCAATTTTGAGATATTTTCACCAGTTTAATATTTTTAGGCTAAGATCGAGCATTATTGAAAATGGATTAAGTCGAGCCAATTTTGCATTTACTCCTCAAAAGTTGCCATGTGAAACAATGGAATTTACGAAATATCGCTAAGTATTAGTATCTTCATAAACTAAATTGACGCGAAAATTTTGGATCGGATGCACTAATTATTTGAATCCTTTTTCATGGAACCTCTTCTACGAAAAGCAAGCCTTCATATAGCAAAGAGGTTTTCATATTAATATTCTATGGTGAAAATTGGTCCCTACTAGCATTTCGAATATAGAAAATATCGTGCCAAGCTTGGACCAAGTAGGCCGCGTTTTTGAATACAGCTCCATACAAGGATTACAATTTACATGGCAAAATGATTTAATATATAATGTTTTATAACGAAAACAGATAAAGAAATGTGTTAGATGGAGTGACGGAAAGTGTATGCCGGCTGGCCTTGCCCCATTATAATGGTTTAACTTCTTTTATTGTTAGCTTACTTTACGAATGAGGGA
>CCAG010000518.1:0-46308 GCA_001077435.1 Glossina morsitans morsitans | reverse complement strand
ATTCGGCGATTTGATCCCAAATCAAATCAGCAACAAGGAAGAAAGCTGCTTGCGGCAGCTCACAGGATACGTAATCGCGCGATACATCCGCGAGCAGCTAGGATGCCAGGAGTGCCTGCGTGACTCATCAGTGGAAGAAGATGAGATCTGCAAAGAGGTGAGCGGTCGAAAAGTTGCGAAGGACAAGAGAGACAACTTGACCCTCTCCTCCAAATACCTGAAACCGACTTTTCCAATACAAGATGTCCACGAGACGTTCCACCATTCGTGCGACATATTCTACGCATCTATGATGCAACATATGGTGCAACGGGACATCAGCAAGCGTGTGCAGGCAATTTCGGTGGCACGGCTTGCATTCTTCAGGGTTTCAGGATCCTTCAGTAGCGGCAGTATTCACCGAACAAATTTACTTGGATACGCGCTATTTACGCTACTGACAGGCAGAGTGATATGCCAGCTGAACAATTATTTAATTTAATCTTTTCCTTCTCTATAGTTGGCCGGATTGTAGGGACGGCGAAGACCTGCTCAGAATTGATAAACGAAAACGTTCCATGAGAACCTCTAGAAAAAAACAAACGAGTCCTTCGATTTTTCCACAATTTTTATTTTGCTAAAATATTTTATCTTTTCCCTTTTAATTTTTCACTTACAATTTTTAACATATTGTTTATGTTATGTTTATGCTTTAGAGTGTTTTTTTTCCTTTTTGTTTTAAAGTGACTGCACTCAGTTGTACCTTCTCGTATGTTTATCACACAATGTTTAATTGATTTACAACGAATTTGCAGCGTTTTTATATCTTTATAAAATCCAATGAGCAATGCAAGCTTCAAAGCTGATAATTACACCTCAAGCACCAGAAGAACATAACGTATAACGTTTACAAAGGATTACATAAATCTCTTATTAGACCATTTTGGTAGCTAGTAACTCTCGTTTTTCACATCGCTAATGTTTGCCAAGAATACCGAAGAAACGCATTTATCATTGATTTCTTTACGTTGTTTACGTTGCGCGGTATTTGTTTCATTTCAAAATCTCACGTGCAAACTTGCATGAGTTATACCATAAGATTGGGCTTGATGTTGATATTGATGCGATTGCTACATGAAATTTCCCAAAAAAAAAAAAAGAAAAAAAAACTGATTTACAATGAAATTGAAGATTAAATCGTTAAACATGTTTACAACACAAATACCTTAGGATACACATTATAACATGTAGTGAAGTCCATATGGAAGTCTAACAACATAACCACTGATTTCGATGTCCAGCCATAAAAACGCAAAAGGTAAAATTTCTAATCAAACAGTTTTAGATGAGTTTAGGAAATCTACATAATGCGGCCGAGTTAAGTTGAAATTATAATGTATGTGTGAAAGATTGCGCAGAATCAGTCGATATGGATGATACATTAACGCTCAACACTGTGAGCATTGATTAAAATATGGGTAATATTCTAAACTTTAATTTCAGAAGTCAGTCAGTATATAATTACCATACTGACTCACATCCCTCTCTTGATTTTCTAAGCTCATCTGAGCCGCTAGTTCACGGTTCATGCGAGCAATTTAATAGGTAGGTTAAAGGAATCTGCACTAATACTGCACTTATATGTCTTTAAATGGATGATGTTGTGAGTCATTCGGAACTTAAGAGTAGTAATTTTTTCGTTCCCTCTTATCTCACTCTGTTCAGGGACCGTGCAATTTATTAAGTATTTATTTTAGTTTTTACATGGACTATTCTACTGCCTATCATCGAAGAAGGGAAGCGAACTCCTTTTATCCGTCCTTTTGTACCCTGCATACCCTGTAATACGGATTTGATATTTTCCTAATTAATGTGTGCAGCAGTTAACGCCCTTCGACTGGTTGCGTATTCTACAGATTCGCCGGGACTTTTTCCATGCGCACTTCATTCGAGAAAATAAATCAACAACGATATGCTGAATGAGAAGCAAGTATGCAATGCCTCCGCAGTGCGAAAAGGATATAAGCTAAACCGTACTTTGGCAAAACGCCTATTGGACATCAAAAAGTGGGCAAAAGGGGTGCTCAAGTTGCTGTCGGATGAGCGGCAACAGAAAAGAGCTGATGATAACACTTAATTGATTGTGAACGGATATGCCACCGAATGAAATGATTCATAAGACAATCTATTAACTGTCGGTGATATTTAATCTTAATTACGAGCCATCGTAGATCCGAAATTTAACTTCCGAATCGTTAAGCGTACGGCAATGATATTCAATAAGTCTATGGGTACTGTACTTCGAAATGGAAATGGAGACGCCCGTTGACTTTTTCAAGAAAAAATTCACCCAAGCAATTTTCCATGAGACAAACTCTGATGACTTGTTGTATAAAAACTATTTAGGAGGCCATAACAATTTGACACCACGTACTCATATATCATTCAGCTTATACGGTGCAAAAGCGGGGTCACGAGGAAGGTCTTCACGGTAATCAACGCATAGATTTTACCTTCTTTTTTTTTTTCTTTAGTTGCGACCAATCACCCAGGCGGTCGTTATCACAGATGACACTCAGGAAAGAAGGTAAGGAACGGAGGAGGAAGATAGGGAGACGACCGCAGCCTAATAGGTGTATAACCAATCGGTAAGTCTTATACTTACTGATATTATCGACGACCTGGAGAAACTTCTAATAAAAGTATAATGAGACAACTGGGTAAGAAACGTGCTAGTTAACATAATAATAGGCGAAAAAAGTCTCCTTCTAAGAAGAAGAAATTGATACCGTGGAAAGACAGAGCTCTGCATAAATTTTAAAAAATTCTCCCCTGTCCAAGCAAACTTTGGCAAATGCGATTGTGTAAAACAAATCGAGCCACATATTCTTAATGCATATAGAAACGAAAGTAACGTGTTCATTATATTTGTTCTTCTAGGGTGTGACATCTGATAGAGCTTTAATCACGATTGGCGCATGGCTGCAGTTATAGTGAATACTCGATCGGTGAAAGTATAATAGATCGGTGATATACCTCCCAGGCTGCGATAGAAATCTATCTCTATTTTTCCCCTTCTTTTTGTCAGACCAAGTCCGTATTGATATATGTATGTACGGGGGAGCCCCTTGTATAACTAGCCTAGTAACTAGTAAAAATTCATAATTAGAAAATACACTTTCAATAAATCTAAAAGGAGATATTCATGGATTCATGCAGTCAGATGTCCTGCTGCTAGTTATGCCGCTATGTATTAGTTGTATAGAATTAACCGCAACGGTTCACGGAGACACATGTGCTTTATATGATTCTTGTGATCTTAAGAGATAGAAAACTTTCGTTTTACCCATAAGTAAATCCAGAAAGTTCTAAAAATTCTTAACCCGCACTGTTCTGCCTTTACCCCACAAGTCGTAATGGTATCCCCCAGAGTGTGATATTGTACCGTCCTATTAAAAGGAAATAATGGAGAAATATAATCTCACTTTGCCGCAAAAATATGATTTAAACTAATGTGCAATCGATAATTTCGATTCATCCCGAAAGCAATCATACGATCGTACAACTTGATCATTGGTTTCACGGCTTGATTTTCTATGTTGTATACGCACAAAAGCATTAGTGGTGGTAAAGTAAAAAAATTAATAAATTCCATCATATAATTTTAATAGGGATAAAGGACAAGAAGACGTTCCTTAGCGAGGAACGAAAGCGCAAATATAATCGGTTAATAATCGGCTTAATAAGGATGGGTATAAACCTTATTATGGTGTTTTAAGGGCCATAGTTAAATAATCTCAGTAATAAAAAATTCATTTTTAGATAAAAAATTTCCTAAAAAAGATGTTTTGTATTTTTATTGAAAAAATGAAATATCAAATCAATTGTCAAAAGAATTTCAAAAATTTCGATTCTCAACAGCTACTGCTTCGTTTTAATACTGTTTAACTAACGGATGGATATCTATTTGCCCCAACCGTGACCGCCATAACCTCCATAGCCGCCGCCACCGAACTTGCCAAAGCCACCGCCACCACCGTACGAATAGACAGGAGCTGCGACAGCAACTTTAGCTACCGGCACAGCGGAGTAATGCACGGCTGGGGCTGCGTAAGCGACTTTAGCTACAACAGGAGCAGCATAGGATACGGAATAGCCGCCACCAAAACCACCGCCATGTCCACCGCCGTAGCCGCCACCACCGTAATAGCCGCCACCGCCGCCCAAATATCCAGGATCAGCTGCGACGCTAACGATTAAAGCCAAACTAAGAACAATCTGCAAATGTTTAAGATACAGTATCGGGATTGTATTCACTCTACATACACATGTACTAAGATGATTATATAATTTATTATTTTTCTTATCGTCCTTTTTGGACAAGCGAAAAAAGTCCTTTATTTTTTTTATTTTTTTTTTTTTTCTTATGAATTACTCACAACTTTTAACATTGTGTGGCTGGGTTCCTTGTTTTTGCTTTTGGTTTAAGATTTTCTCAGATGAACTCCTGCTGGTAAGTAAACTTTATGGTGTATGATTGACTTGGTGGAAATCACCCTGGTTTTTATATCAAAAAAAATATCAATTTTGAAATGAAAATTTTTGCGAAATCATTCGTTTTATTTTTTTTTTTTTTTTTTTTTTTTTTTTTTTTTTTTTTTTTTTTTTTTTTAATACACTTGTAACTCAAGCTTTAATAACTACCACCAGAATTTAGTGTAATAGTTTTTTAACTAGATTTTGTGAGGAAACATATTTCACAAAAAACTTTATAACCAGATGTGGTGGCTGACTAACTGGATGGTAACCCTCGTTTCTTGTTGCTTTAGTGGTGTACTACACACAGAATATTGCGGTCAATTAAACTAGAAAAATAAAAAGAAAAAATACCAAAAATAAGTAAATCGAAAAAATCGAATGTTGTTTGTTCGGTTATATTATAATTGTTGGATTAAACAAAGTTTATTAATAATAATAACAAATTGCGTTTGTTGTTATAAGATGCCTCATGGATTTGGATCTTAACACAATTTTAATTCCATTTCAAACTAATTTATATTGATTTACACTTAAAGAGTAAATTCGAGTTTTTGGCTTTTTCTTTTTTTTCTCTATATATATGTTATACTGTAATATATTTTAAAGTTTAATTGAAAAAAATAAATTGCAAACATTTTTAATTTTATTTCTCGAAAGTTATTATTAACACTTTAATTGCAAATAATCGCGATAAAAAATAAAAAAAAAACACGCCGAAGAGGAGAGGGAAGGTTCATTGGTAGTAATTGAAAGTCAATTATTTCAAATTTATTCGAGTGCCATTTGATCGTCTCCCGTCCAATATTGCGTTCAATTACTCGACTCTTTAGTGGACTATGTAGTATTCGGGCTACAATGAAAATGTCACACAATTCAGAAATTTTCATCATCACCAAATAGTTTCTTTCATAAACATTCTCGTCATTCTTTCCACTCATGTGTTTTATTGAGCCCAGAAAGAAGCCAGTTCGTTGCGAACCACAAGTTCAATTGTTCGATTACAGGCACATGCTTATTGTGCAAATGGAAGGGGGTTTCAAAAAAAAGACCATAAATTTTTTATTTAATTTCCTGCTATTAGCTGATATTATTGTACTGTGGAATCATCTAAGCACAATATTTTGGCACAACATTTCTGGCGTTTCTGTGGCAGCGCTATAGCCTTATTAATAAATTTCTAACTCTCCATGCCCCAAAAAATGAGACCTAACGTAGCTTTCAAAATCTGCTTAGGAAAATCCGCTTACGATGTTGGAAAACTAATTGAGCCAGTCCACATGATCATGTCATCGTGGATCAAGTCCGAATAAGAGGCGATATGCTATATATATATATATAGCACTCAGTTTGTACAAAAACCTACCTTCTATATATCAGATATAATGAGTACAAGACTGGATGCTTGACAATATCGCATCTTCATATCATCAATTATTGGATTATGGTGTACAAATTTATCATTTGCCCCTATTCAACAAACCCGAGAAATCAGTGCCGAATATAATTTCTCTCATGTTTTTTTTTATTGTGTATAACAGATATTTACTTGACTGTACATACATTTACTATACATATTCGGGAGATGACGCCCACCTGTAACTACTCTACGTCACTTCGCTTAACACATTTACTATAAGGAATTATATCGATCCGAGTTATTTACAAATTTCTGAAAAATTGTGAATTGAAACAAGGCAGACAAACGCACAGAAAAACAGACAGACAGGCAAGTTTAAATCCGATTCAGAATCACTTTCTGAATCGATCGCTATAATAAAAGTTGGATCCGTCTCAGGTTCCTCTGCGTATTGCATACAACCGCACTAATATAACATGTCCTTTTACCACAAGTGGTGTTGAATATGAAAACTTCGGAAAAGTTAGTTGAAGCATATCATTGCAGACTATAATATGTCACTGAATCGATTCATACCAATGAAAATGTGCAGACTCTATAATTCCTAATTAATTACGTAATAAGTAATTAAGAATTAAAATACTTGCCGTAGACGCGGTCACCCCCCAGACGTTTAGAAACGTTATCAAATGATTACGGTGAGGTGAAGAAAGTCGTACTTTGTCTAGCTCGAAAAAATTGGCGGACGTGGACGTGGACGTAGACTGACTTTAAAGACAACCGCGTGGCGTTTACGAACGCTATCAAATGTTCACGGTAAGTTGAAGAAAATAGTTTTGTTCACCTGAATGAAACTTTGTCTAACTCGAAAAATTATGGGAACGTGGACTGACTTTTAAGAAATCCGTACCGGGTCGATCAATTTTGTTATAAATGTTGACCTGACTATTCCTATATAATATCCCTTAGCTTCCAACTTTTCGATTTCATGCAAATTTACCTCTCTTGAGACATCCATTAAATATACGTGTAAGTGATTCTTAAAGATAGATGACACAATATTTGATCAATGCATGAAAGTATATCACCCGGAACCCGGAAAGTAAGACTAGTTTGGACTTATTATTGCAGAATGACATCTTCGCATAGAACAAATTTAGGGAAAATGTTAAATGGTTTCATGTCATAAGCGTGATTACCAATTAATATGAAACTGTTCTCACAAGGCGCTTCAAAAACGTTTGCTAATAGTTTAGAAATAACACAATCGTTGCACAGTTCATTACACTCGCAGAGCATAATAGATGGGGTAAAAGTGATCTTTAAAAATTTGTAAAAACTCTTACCGTCTCTAGCCTGCCAATTTACGCTTAATGTCGTCTATGTGCTGGGCCCAGTATAAAAAGTTTATATCGAGTTTTATAGAGTTGCTACTAGTTAAAGAGCTCACTCGCACTTGACTTTCTTATATAGTGTGTGTGTGTATAAAAAGTCTACTTTCTTTTCCAGCCATTTTTAAATGTTGTTCGAGCAAGACCAAGAGAAATTAACTTATTAGACGGCTCCAACTTTATTCAACCGGGCTGTAGATGCTAGCATCTTTTTAAGATCAAAACGGTTGAAAGGAAAATTACAAACATCTGCATCGCCTTCAGGCATAAAGCTGGACGATATTGAGTGAAGGGGTTTCCCCATGACAAAAATGCGTTTATGGGTATCATTACAGAACAAAAAATTGATAATTCTCTCCTTGAATTTTGGATACAGACAAACAAACCTAGTTCCCATGATCCTTAATTGTGTACGTATCGTGACGATTAACCCAGCATTCAGTTGCCCTCAACATATTTTACATTCCCGCATATTAATAGAGCGTTTTCTAAAAAAAGAAGATGAGACGCCCCTCTATTTTTTTCTCTTTTTTGGAGAAAAGGAATTTTTTTGCTAGCTTGACTTACTGGTAAAGATATCATCATATATTCCAGGGTTGACTACCAGCAAATAAATACTATTTATATGAAGCTCTTGAGAGATTTTTTCCAGATTGACCCCCTCTCCTGCTTCGTAAACCAACAACTCAATAGCTTTCCCGCAACTTCGTCGATTGCTGTCATCAATGCCTAACGCACGCATAATGTTCTATTAACTCATCTATGACGCGAAAAATTAGAATTTTTCGGGTGTTTCGGATCACGGTTTTTCATCGTGTACATCCATCCCATCTTCAGATATCCTTAAGTTCTAATGCTTGCTGAGAATATAAAAATGTTCTATATCCGCAATTTATCTGATAATTTTCAACTCCTCCAATAGAACCTAACATGACTGAATAGTTCATATATCACTAAACGAATGATGCTTAATCTGAAAAATACATTAAACTTCCCGATGGCTGCATTAGTCCACCGGCATAGTATTGTGCTATTAATAACTATGAGTTGGATCGCGTCGAGCTTTTTAACACTGCATGTGTTTGCGAATGTGTAGATATCCCATTTGGTTACCAACTTACAAGTCATGTAATTATTTGAAATAAAAGCCATGCTCTTCGTGGCCTATGTTAGAGTACCTCGTTAAGTCTTTCTCTATGTGATTACAAGGCTCAACATATAGATGTGTCATCGTCAGAAAGAAAATGCAATGCAGTGGTGGTTACTTTTGTCCCCCAATTAATAAAGGACTGTACGAGATCTTCATTCCTCCAAAATCAAACCGATTTCCATGTCCCTACTAGACGTATAAGACATCATAAACCTATAAAGCGGCCGCAATGTCCCACAAGTTGTGGATCGCGTTAGCTTTCTTTCCACATTACATGTGCACATGCGTGTTACAGCACATGTGCTTTAATCAATACATAAAATCTCTAGTGAAAAAAAAAAAAATCAATTATAATATTTTCCACATTAAGGGGAAAGCTGCGTACCAATGGGAAACCATTGGTAACTAATGGTTACTTTCACTATATTTTTAGGTAAAAATTTTACGTAAATCGTGTATTCTTATTTAACTATATATGTGTGAATTATTACGGTAGTTGAAGCCAGTGCTTTATAACATTTTAGGTTTAGGGCGTTTGAGGGGTTTATGCAATAAACTGAACAAACTGGATTCTTCCGACATTTGATCTCTCCGCTTGAAGCGCTTCATAACGTGTGTTACAAGCAATATCGAAAAATCGACCTATTAAGAACGAAAATTGGATGAAACACGAAGCTTGACTGAAAAGTCTAACCTTTCGATTTTTCGGTTTTTCCCTTTTTCGTTTTTCTATTGCCCGTCTGGTTTGTCCTCGCATACTTTGGCATCAAAACATTAAAAGCTTAAGTTTGGAAATTGTCAGTAAATAGTAAGTAGACTGAATTTGTTCCTGGTTTTGAAAATATTAAAAAAATATTTTATATTTTGTTTTATTTTCGAGTAGGAATATATATTTTTTTTCTTTTTTTTATATTAAATAACAAAAATATAATTTTATTAAAAAGAGTAAAGTGATAACAAGAACAAAAGTTCACTTTTGTTTAGCAACACTTCCATCACTACATAGTTCAATGGTATCGTACATAACTTCCGCTATGTAAGTAGTTTGATTGATGGCAATAAGGTTTACCAACCATGGCCGCTGCTATAACCGTAGCCGCCACCGTAACCGTGACCGCCACCATAACCGCCACCATAACCGCCGATACTGTAACTGATAGCGGGGGCAGCAGCCACAGCAACTTTGGCAACAGCAGGTGCAGCAGCTACATAAGACACCGACGGAGCGTAAGAAACAGCTGGTGCAGCATAGGCAACTTTAGCTACAGCAGGAGCCGCAACATATGAAACTTGGGGAGCATAAGAAATGGCGGGCGCATAAGAAATAGCAGGAGCAGCAGCAACCGCAACTTTTGCAGGAGCTGCAGCTACGTAGGATACAGCTGGTGCTGCAGCAACTTTAGCAACTGCTGGTGCAGCAGCCACATAAGACACTGCGGGAGCGTAGGAGACGGCAGGTGCAGCATAGGCAACCTTAGCTACAGCTGGAGCCGCTGCTACATAAGAAACAGCGGGAGCAGCAGCAACGTAGCCGCCATGGCCACCTCCTCCATAAAAGCCCCCATGACCACCGCCACCATAAAAGCCACCACCACCTCCTCCCAAGAAACCAGGAGCTGCAGAAACACTAGCAATTAAAGCTAAAACGAGAATTAACTAAAAGAAGAAGAAAAACGAAAAGTAACACCAATTAAAAACTAGATTAATTGTGTGAATAAAATTTTGTATCAAAAATCGTATATCAACCAGTTCGCTATCGTTTAATGAAAGCTAAAGCGCCTTCTGTGTGAAACATTCCCGCTCGCAGAACTTTCATGCCGCATACTCAAGTCTAAATTAAGTTTTTTCGATTTTTTCGAATTTTAAGCAAATCCGCTTTTCTCCCCCCCCCCCCCCTCCCCCTCCTCCTTCCTCTCTCTCAATCACCCTATCTCCCACTCTACCATTCTCTCACTCACCCTATGTTACTCTCTCCCTCTCTCTCTCTCTCTCTCTCTCTCTCTCTCCATCTCTCTCCATCTCTCTCTCTCGTTTTCTCCCCCTCCCATTTTTTTTTGTCGCTCCGTCACTCCCTTTCTTTCTGGCGACCTACTCATACCACTGAATTGTACAAAATTAAGGATATATTTACAATCCTGGTCTTGCGCTCAGATCGATAGGTTTTAAGTTTCGTAGAATTTTCGTTCAAGTCCACAATCATTTTAGGAAAAAACTTCCTTATGTTGTACTCTGTTTTATATTTTATCTTTCCATTCCATTTATTTATATTTATATTTTTTCGTCCTTCTTTTTATAAAGTTTTTTACTCTCAGGCGATATATTATAAGATCCTTTTCCGACTTGCTTTGCTTAAACACTTACAAGTTTGAACATTTTGCCGAAGATTATTAAAGTGTGTTTTAAGGATGTGCTTAAATGCGTTGCTATACGTTTTCGTTTGTTTTTACTTTTTTTTTTTTAAATAGTTGCACTGGGGAAATGTCACCGAACTGACTGTAAATGAACTAAATTGAATTGAAAAATAAACTGTTTCTTATCTGCTGGTCTCGGTGCGTTTGAATAACTTGTTGCAAACTGCAATTGTATTTATACTGAAGAAACTAATTAAACTAATGATGCAGCATTTGTGCCGACCAGCCACTAAAGTAATGTAGCAACATTAACAAATTCCAAAAAAACAAAAAAAACAAAAAAATACAAAAAAAAAAAAAAATAAAAGCCGCCTGAAATACTACAATTTTAGCTGAAGTGCATACGTAGCATATACGTGTTTTTAATAGATGAACACAATGAACACAAACTCATGCTGTGAAAATAATATGATGTTCATAACGATGGTGGTAGTGGTTTGGCAACGCGATCACCTCATCTCTCACACCTCTTCATTTACGTGTCTCGCCATTTATCTAACATATCAATGCACCGTTGTGTTATAGGGTATATAAGCTGCGCCAGTTTATCTATAACGAACACCACGATCAGTACAAATATAGACGATTTGTTGAAACTTTTATCTAGTTTAACTAAATGAATATTTTTAACACTTTTTTTTCCATTTCGTTGTCTTCTCATTTAGTTTTTTTCCTACTCAAAATTCAAACTTTTGGCAAAATATTTGAATTATTTTTAATGTGGTGGCTGCGTTGCTAATATTGTTGTTAGCATTCTTCTTCATATGGTAAGCAGTTATGTCAGTGATAATGATTTCATCAATTTAATAATTTTCCAATAAACTTATTAGCATTCATTCAACTATTAACCGAAAACATAGAAACCCATAGTTATTTCAATTTTTGATATTCGCATCAATTACTTTCGAAGGAGAACGTCAAAGGATGTAATAGAAATCGATAGCCATGTATAACAAATATTTCTTCTTTCCATATAGCCTTCGGTTATCACTTATAGTACCTTTTGTGCCTTTTGCTTTGAAAGAAAGTTATCCGTACCAAATAAACTCACATATAAGATATAAGAGGCGGGAACATTTTCAATATGGTTTGAGCGAAATTTTTCAATACGCGGATGGACCGCCTATTCTTTCTGTCAATTTGTATATTTGTGTAAATTGATAGAATCTCTTAAGTAATTACATAAATAAAACAAACATTTTTTCATAGAGAAAAAAATTTTTTTTTTTTTTGCGCAAAGTTAAAAAGCTAAATCTTCATTGAAACGACACCTCGTCGCCTACCATCATAAGCCCTAAACCAATTACAAAGTGGTTTTACATTGTATGATAATTATAGCCTTTTAAATTGACCGATCGGGATCATTTCTCCTCCGGCGCCATGAAATCTTTTTGCACAAATTATTAAATCAATACAACTAAGAATTTCGAAAGTTTTTTAATTTTGCTTATTTCGAGTTTGCTTGTGGCCGCTACACAGTACTTTTAGACATTTTCTATCTCAACTCAAAATCTGGTGGCGAAAGGAAATATATGTATGTTTAAGCAACTCCGAGTAATCCTTCACGCGATGTCCCCTACTCGGGTGCGTTCAAACAAAAGGGAAGAAAGGGAAATAGATAGGAAGGTGATAGGAAGGCGTCTAAGGGATCTATGATTGAGCATTCCGCGTGGCTACTACCAAAGTAAACTCTGTCGCACTTGAAAATTCAACCCGAGAACACTGACTTGCTAGTCATTGTTCTTACCTATGTGGCTTCCATATTTGACATACTCTTACAGTGACCTGCAGTATCAGACCCTTCCAAATTGAATCGCCCTGAAAATCTCTGTAGAAACACATAGAAAAATAAATAATGGCTCCTCAGAAGACGCCTTGGACTAAAGGATGTATGCATTGATCAAAGAATATGGAATTAACAGTTGGAGGATAAACTAAATCTTAGGTGCTAATACTTGACTGTGTATGAAGTATTGGAGAGGATAAAAAAAGATCGAATTTCCTACACACATATCCATTCCTAGTCACATTAAGCTAACTGAGACAAAACTTATCTCCCCCTTTCATATTTAATTAAATAAAAATTCACTTAAAAAGCATCCTTTTTTGTAATTTATTCATTTATTTACTTTAGTTGAATGGTATGGGCGCTAATTAAACCCAAATAGCAAACCACAAATGATTTTTTACAAACAACATATGATACGAAAACCCATGGCAACTAAGATGAAGGATTGAAAACCGTATTGGGTCCGTGAATTGTTTTAACGACACTACATACACAACCAGTAACTAAGTATATATGCAAAGTAGAAAATGTTAGATGACAGATGATAATTATACTTTCGTTACTGTTTGAAAAGTGTGAGTGACGTAACTGAGCGTTTATCTGGATGTTGAATGATTTCTACTTTACATCTATATCGTTTTTATAATTCAGCGTCAGTTTTCAAAATGAACGCGCTCTTGACCAGTCAATCTCACACAATAAATAACCTGAATCTTATACTTATACTTATAAAGCAAATTTAACTTTGCGCTAGTTCCATGTCTTCACCTCTTACAAATGAGAACAGTGTTTCTTATTAATTCTAATAAGAACCACATAGAGAGACAGAGCAGCGGAGAAAAGGCTCTTGCCTTCATTCAAAAAATTATCCTTTGCTGCTCTTCACAATACCAAGTGCATTGCAAGTCTATTATTGTGCAAGTTTATGGGCCAACTGATTCAACAATAACTGTATTTAGCTTATCGTGACTTCATATATGTATATGCACATATTATGTTGTATACTGGATATGCTTTGAAGTTGAATTTTTTACATTTCGCTGTTGTTTCTTTATAGCATTTTTTAAATTGGAATACATTTTTCGATAATAATTACAACTGACTCCGTCTTGAAATTGCAAAAAGCGTGTCCATCGCTTATTATTATTGTTATTATGTATTATGTACTTTTATGTAATAATATTATTACTGTTACCACATTATTTCGATCATAAAATATAATAAGAAAACGCTTTTAACTTTAAACCAAAAATTTTTATTTATAACAAAAAGACAACAAATCAAATAAAATTTTTTTTTTTTTAATTTTTAAATATTATTCATCTTGGACACACACGTTACAAAACTCGCACTGGATGCGTATTTACCAAGGATGACCAAAACCTAAAGCGGGACCGGCGGCGAATTTAGCAGGAGCATAGGATACAGCAGGAGCAGCAGCGTAAGAAACGGCGGGAGCAGCATAAGCAACTTTAGCTACAGCTGGAGCAGCGACATAAGAAACGGCCGGGGCAGCATGGTACGAGACAGCTGGAGCTGAATAGGCTACTTTAGCAACAGCTGGTGCAGAGACATAAGACACAGCTGGAGCCGCAGCATATCCATGACCTCCCAAATAGCCTGGTGCAGCGAAAGCGCCAGCAATCAAAGCAAAAACAACTATTACCTGAAGGTAATAAGAAGAAAATAAAAAAATTTACGCGCAATCGGCAAATGCTCAACAAAATCAAAACTATGCAAAAGCATTCTGCAAGCTCGTGAATTTCTGAAGACATTATTTAGCTTCTCACATATTTCGAAATCTCAAAAAATTCATATTACACGCGTACAGCACTTGTAATCCTTTGTATTACGTAGGTGTTTGATTTTGCTAAACATAAAAAAAAATCCTTTTCCTTTGTCGAACTTACAGATTTCATCATATTGATTGGTTTTTTTTAAGGACTCGATTTATATTTATTGCGAAATCAACTGTTTAGCGTTAGCTTTGTTAACCACGTTTGAATAAATTGACCGAAATTGCCATTGTATTTATACCCCCGAAAAAAATGAATCTAATGGGTATACATAAGTATTAGAGAGCAACTAATAAAGTACAAATGCGCTGACACTAAATAAACACATGACAACAGCACTGAATTACAATACGTTACGGCATTATAGTATAGTTTAGTACATTACAGCACACAAACAACGATATTATATGCAACAATAATAAACAATATCAGCTGCTGTTAAAACAACAGCTGCTCTAGCCTAGAAATTGTCTAGGAGTAAGTAACTACAATAATGTATAGAAAAATATATGCATATATATATATATATATATATATATATGAAATGAATACATATATGCATGCACATATACTTACAGATATAAATAGTAAAAAAAAGCAACTAATTTGTTGAATGTGTGTGTATTTTTATGTAAGCCCACTATCGAAAAAAAATATATATATACCACCTTCTCTCTATTGCAACAGAACATATTCATGCATACTAAAGTATATAGAAATACACGGCATACATACATATGTAGTATTGTTTAGCTACACCAATCTGAATTTTAATGCAGCATTCTAAGCGACTGTAATTATTTTTGAGTTATTAAAATTTGGCTTAACTACAGCTCTAACTTATACGTTATACTTTTGCATATACATTACATATCTACGGGGTACGTATGCCTGTCGCTATCCATAAGCAATTATCATAAAGTTCACCATTTGAGGATATCAATCAATTGAAACGATAGTGACTGGGCTAATACACATACATACATGGAAAAGCAAATGAAATGATGTAGAAGAACGCTAACTTATGTAACATACGTTAGCACTATAGATAAAGATAATCATGTCCAGGTTATTTGTAGAACTTGACAAACCATTGGTTATTTACATCTAAAGAAATTTCAATTCAACGTTTACAACGAAACGCAATCATCCAGTCGTATGAGTTACATGTAAACAATATGTAAAAAGCTCTTAATATTATCGTTCTATTCTGTTGATTCTGCCGGTGCGAGTGCACCGGCAGCCAATCACATTCTCTCCTACATGACAAGCAGAACATTGAGGCTCGTAATTTCATCCTTGAGAACTAAATTTAATTGGTTCGCTTAATGCACGAGCACACATAAACATACAATATTTACGATAAAGACTCCGCACTGTCAGTAGATGTGATAACTGCTCTGCAGTAAATGTCTATCTCTATGCATATGCAGCAAGGTATAGCAATCAATGCAAATGCATGCACATATTTGTATACGGTATGCAGACATGTGTATGCATGGACGGATATGCATGCATTAAGTTGTGGTAAATGCTTTGTTAATAAGTTTGATAAAATTATTTTTAGCAACAAGAGACTTAGTGCCGGATATGGCTGGCATTTTCTATCCGGGTAAAAAATGATCGTCCATGACATTGTGCTATCGGAAAACGTGTACGTAGTACTACAATCCGTTTCATGACCGACAATCTTAACAATAACCAGGTGACTATGCGCGAATCCGTATTGGCAGCGTTTTTCATTTATATTAACGTAAATGCATTTTAATGACCTTCCCTTTCAATGAATGTCGCATAAGCATATATGTACATCTAAATGTGCATGGAAAGTCTTTTTTTTGCTCAATGACGTGTGCTGCAAGTAAAAGGCATGATGTCGAAAAGGGCTTCTAGCCATCATTGATTTGAAGGGTTTGGATTATGTCATTGTCTGGGATTCGTCGTTCAAATCAACTACTTACTCCAGATCCCCACATATGTCAACGTAATTGCTTGTACGCTGACCCTCGGAATCGTGATGTTCAGAAATCTGAAAAAAGCATGCGAAAATGGTTTGCTCCGCATTATTATTTTTTTGGTTCGCACATGGCATATATGTTTTCTCGTCGCATATGCTAAATCGAGAAAAGGAGCAGACGAAACTCTAGCACCCACGCAGAGCCCGAAGTAACAATAAACTGACTTCTTCTTAGTTTCTCCTCAGCCACATTTCAACGTTTGGGAATGGCATGCACACTTCACGCTTGTGCCGTTTTCCCATCGCTGCTACCACTTCGATAATATAACCTCCTTGATAGCGATCTATAACATGCAGATTCGTTGTTATTCTGTTCAATCATTCTTTTCTTGTCATTTCAGCTGTAGCTCAATTGGTAGAAAATCAGTTAGCTCTGCTGCAGCCGACTTTGAAAAATGGGCAGCAAGGAAGGGAACATTTCTATTGTGCAAAGGATTGCGCGAGCTTGTCACTTGTATACATACAGTGGAACAGTATCAACATAGATCATAGACTATGGAAACCGTGATGATATGCTGCAATCGCTGTGGAAGCATTAGACTAAAGACATACTCAGGACTATAATCCTCGCACATTGAGAGCGGATTCAGCAAGAAAAAAAGCAACAAATTGTTTACCCATAGCATGAAGTTCTCATAATGATAATTGATAGCTGAAGATGTTCCCTACGGATAGTGACGTCGGGCGTCTCATTACTAAGTTAAAGCCTTACACTACAAGTCAGTCTGTCAAGAGCTCGAAACTTTCTTCGGTGACAATAATGGAAAGCATTTCGAAAAGAGCTCATCTTCTCATCTCATCTAAAATTATGGGACACGGGTTTTGACTCGGAATTCACTAATTGTGAAAAAAAACCCTTTACTTTTTGTTTGTAAAAATTCAACAGAAATTTTCTAACTTTCATTACTGACTTTCTGATTTTTAAAATTTTGATTAAATTTACGTTTCCTCTGCATTTTGTAAGGCATCACAATCAGCACATTTTGGAGTCAAAACTGAAGTCGTACAACAATTATTTTTATCTCGTTTTAATGGCTGTATTAGCTGCATACCAGCAAATATATAAGTGTGTACAGAGAGGTAAACAAATTCACAACATATCTAGTTTTCTTTTATTTTTTTTTTTTTTGTTCTTTCAATCGCTTTAAGGAAATTATTTGCACATAAGTATTTTTTCGGTTTAAAGAGAGGAGAGGGGGGGGGGGGGAGATTCCAATAAAATAACAAAAATTTCAATAAAACACACAAGTTTTATTTACACAAGAAAAAAAAACCCAAAAAAGAAAAACATTTTCTGACATAACAAAATATTCCACAAAAAAACGACCAGAAGGCACTTGACAGTGTAATTTTCATTTGTGTGTAGATATGTAGATGACTACTTCACTGCTATTTACAATATTTGCCATTGAAAATCGTTTACCAAGGATGGCCAAGGCTTAAGGCGGGAGCGGCAGCATATTTGGCTACGGCAGGACCAGCATGAAGAGAATAAGCTGGAGCGGCAGCATAAGATACAGCTGGTGCGGAATAGGCTACCTTGGCCACGGCTGGAGCAGCATAAGAAACAGCTGGAGCAGCATAAGAGACGGCTGGAGCTGAATAAGCTACTTTAGTAACTGCTGGGGCGGCGTAAGAAATCGCGGGAGCAGCGTACGCTACTTTAGCCACTGCCGGAGCGGCATAAGAAACGGCTGGAGCATAAGAAACGGCCGGAGCTGAATAAGCTACTTTGGCAACGGCTGGTGCAGCATAAGAAACTGCCGGAGCAGCATAAGAAACAGCAGGAGCCGCATATGCAACCTTAGTTACGGCCGGAGCTGCATAAGAAAACGAAGGTGCAGCAAAACCAGCATGTCCATCTAATCCCAAATAGCCGGGAGCAGCTGCAGCATTAGCAATCAAAGCCAAAGTTACAATTACCTGCAATGCATTTTTATGAAAAACAGATATCAAGAAACAACAACAACAACAACAACAACAACAACAACAACAACAATAAAATAACTCGCAACTAAAAGTATAGTGAAAGCTGTAATGAAAGAGAAGACGACAAGGGTCAAAGGGTACATAAAACACTATAATTATTTTTCAAATAAACCAATTTTCGAGTAATAATTTTAAACAAGAAAATCATTATTAAAAAATTATTTAAAAAAATATATGTATAACAAAAGTATTGTTAAAATTTATATTTGCATGTACATATATGTATATATATACACGAAGGATTAAATACTAATTAATGTTAAATAAAAAGGCTAAAGTTTTTCAAAACTATTTTTACATTTCGCATAAGAAATATTCTTTTGACGAATGCATCGAATTTCGCACTTCAAGGAAGGAATAAATATTTTTTATTTATTTATTTATTTTTTCTTTTTCTTTTTCTTTAATATAATTTTTGGTTTGTTATATTATTTTTCGCACTTACAAATTTAAACATATTTGAATGTGTTGTTAAGATTTTGCTGAAATAGTTGTTGTTTACTTCTTTTGTTTTTTATATTGTTTTTCGGTAATCGTAGTTTCCTTAACAAACTGTTTAATGGCAAACGGTGAACTTTTTGAGTTTGAATAACTTGTTCCTCGATGTACAATTGTATTTATACCCGAAAAATCTGTACGTAAATCGAAAATTTGCAAAAATCTTTGCAGCCAAACTTTAATACATATAGAGTTCAGGCATTTTAGTACTGACGACGACCAGACCAGCACACGGCCACCAAATGCAACATTAGCTGACATTAGAGCGATCGCATAAACTGCAACTGCAGCAGCGCCAACTAAAGAGTCTAAACAGCTGTTATATGTACGTGCTCCACAATCTCTGTTCAAGTCTAGAAGTTGCACCAAAAAAAAAAAAAAAAAAAAAAAAAAAAAAAAAAAAAAAACAAGACTTTTACTTTTTTTTCTGATTTTCGTTCGTCTGTATGTATATTTATTGTATGACAAACTTCGAACTCTATTTAACCATGTGAAAATCCAAAAATCTACGAAGATCAATGCAACTCAACGTAGTAAGGCTGCAGTGTAGCAGCGAACAGTATCTAAGCATTAAGCTCAGGTGGAGCGATGACAACAGCATTTAACTTTAATAACATGCGACACATATGTATAAATAAATGTTGGAATGAATGAGTGTTCGTTTGTCTGTTTGTTTGTTTGTTTGTTTGTTTGTTTGTTTGTTTGTTTGATTGTTTGTCTATTTGTTCGTTTATACCATAGGCAGCTATTTGAAATATGGGTGCGATGAAAAATAGATTTCTAAAATCAAAATCAACCAACCAAACCAAAAAACTCAAAAACTTCAAATCTCCAACCGTAAGCAAATGTTTCAACTGCAGACTCACGTACGTAAGCAGTTCTAATATTTTTTTTTTTTTATTTTTTTTTGCTTTTTTCTTACACAAAAACATAAAACGATATGCGTAATTTTTAATCATTTTTATAATGTCAAATGCATGTCCGTCTCCTTCTCTCACTGCCTCCCTCTCTTTCTGTTCCTATATATTTCTTTATCTCTCTTTACATCCTTCTCTCTCACTCTTTCTCTTCTCTATCTCTATTTCTCTCTCTCTCTCTCTCACACACACACACACACACACACTCTCTTTCTGTCTGCCTGTCAGTCGTTCTGACCAATTTATAAGCCTGGCTTGTATGGTTATATCTTAATAGCCTATCATTGTTGAACAATTTTTTTTGTGGGGTTAAAGTGGTATTACGCGCATTTATTTATTTATTTTTCTTCTTTTTTTTTCTCACTTTTCATTAACCGGATTTCCACTTTATTACCAGTGACTAATGTATATAATTTCGAGCAAAACAGAAAATGTGACAAAAAAGAAAAATAAAATGAAAAAGAAGTTTTTTTTAAATAAAAATAAATAAATAAAGAAACAAAATTCAATCAAAAAATAAAACCGGATCGTCTTTCAACTCATGTAACGAACCAACTCTCCTATTAACTACTAGTTGTGGTTACAATAAATGTTTCGTGGATGTTGGTTAGCAGTGCATTTTTCGGTTTATTTATATGATAATAATTTGGTCCATTGACCGCAAGACCACTGTATGCCACTTAAATCATTCTTCTTGTTGCTCATATTCATTTATTTATTTATTTAATTTTTTTTCTTCTTTTTCTGCTTCTTTTTCTTCCATGATGTGATCAAATTAAATGAACATTGCATTAAAAGCATATATAGACACATACACACCACACCACACCTCACCAATTGTAATATCTGGATATGTGCACAAAGTTACATGCATCACACAACAACCGGCCAATTGATCAAACATACTGTGTAGAATTTTGCGTGCATAAACATGTGTGTTTGTGTGTTTGTGTGTATATGTGTATGTGTGTATGTGTGTATCGAGACATGTTCAGTTTCTTTTCTTTTATTTTCAATTTTAATGACAATTGTTGAAAAATGAAAAAATACCACCAAGACTCCCGTAAACAACTAAAAATCTTATTCAATCTTATTACACAGTATCTGGTTTAACATTTGAAATAACGACAACGACGACACTAACGACAACAGCGTTAAATGCTTTGTAAATTTTATAGAAAGTCTCATAAATATATATCATGATAGTTTGTTTACTTGTTGCTCAATTAATGGGAATGCATTTCAGGAGCCATTATTTATATTATGCGCCTTGATTAGTCAAGACAACGGTATTAGATCATCTCAATAAAATTAGCAAAATTTAGAAAAATTTTGCAAAAGGACACGACCCATGAATGCATGGGCAATTGTCTTAAGCAATCAGCCAGACAGCTTGCCATTAAAGTGCGGCTATGGGATATGAATTTACTTCATGGAATACGGTTCTATTAAATTTGTACACTCTCCGCCCATTCATACTATTTTTCATATTTTTGGATATCTTTCTTTTCTTTCGGAATTCAACAAATTGGGAACAAATAATTGGGAACAAATATTGCTGGGGAAATGGGAAAACACGCACTTCTATACCCTTTCTCTTTGTTTGCTTGACAAATTTAAGAAAGTGCAACTACTTCAAGTAAGCCGTACGAAGCGGTAATTAATAAACTGTCAACCACCCATCTGATTGTATTGGAGTTCAGTATTGATACCACAAAACCTTTTCTTATTAACTAAGTGAATCTGTAGATAGCGATTACTTCTTTATAAGAAAAAAAACGCTTACATCTTAAGCTATTCAGCAAGCTTTATCTCAACCTCATTTCGAATTGGTTTCATTATCGAAAGATTTACTTAATACGCTTAGTACGTAAAGAAATGTACAAAACTTCTTAAGTAGTTACGTTACGTTGTTATCTTAAATTACATACGTAAACCTGAGAAAATCAATCATCGTTCTCATGTATAATGAACGATTTTTAGAAGCAATAACCACTGTTTTTATTATTATGATCACTAATTTGTTACGCTGCTTTGCCCTCTACATATATGTATATATATATAGCGTACATAGAGTAATGAGCGAGATTTTATTTACATAAATTTTATCGAATTTTCTCAGAATATTTGTAGCGTTCTGCTACGCATTGAAGCGTGCTGCAAAGCATTTTAATCCAGCGAAATATCATATATGATATAATAAATTTATGTGATTTTCAAAGTTTTGATTAGCGAAAGCATTAAGTTTAGGGAAAAGGACGATTAATACTACATTAAATATATGTTATATACATACACGTTATGGTAGCAATGAGGCGTATTTTTGGACCGTATGTATGTTATTTAAAATAATAATATTAATACGTTCGCATGCTCAGGTGGTGGGTATAAAAAGCAGTTGTCTGTGCAAGTGATTTATGTGAGTTTCTTACAAACTGTGAGCTTTTTATTATTATTAATTACTTCAATGTTTTCCAAAGATAAAACGAAATAAATGGGAATTTTCTATAAATAGTCAATCAAAACCGACTATCTAATATTACATTTTGCAACTTGCTCCAGTTTCTCGTTTATTCAATTCCATTATGCATTTGTGTCATAGGTATCTCGGGTATATTTGCTTCGGAAAAAATCCAAATTAAATTCAAAACCCAATAATAGAAGAAAAAATGATCTCATGGCAATTAGAAAAGTTTATGCATAACGCTATAACCGAGAAATAATAGACAAGGTAAATAAAAGACTTGTGAATGGCAACATTCATGTTGCGTAATGTGTCATTTACTTAGGTGCAGGCATACAGCTTATGCTTATGCAATTTGATATAAATGACTTATGTGCACAATGAGTTACTAGAACCCATTCTGTTTTCCCACTAAGTTGACATTTTAGTGTAGATGCTACGTAAAGAAAATGGGTCTTAATGCCTTATTGGCATGTGCGTAATATCGACAATGATCTGGCGGGAGCCTTTCCTTTGGTGAAGCTTCAACTCACGTACTCATTATTTTGAATACTTTCATTAATAAGCAACGCCATATCTAAGTCCTCTTGCTTCCAAGCAATAAACAGTTTTAATGCAAGATTATTTTTACATCGATATATGATTGATTTTAAAAGAAAATTTTTATATGACCGGAAAAAAGAGATCACCTTTCCAGAGATGTAATTCAAAACTCGTTAATTGATAACATAGAGCAAACAAATCCCTCACATATATACATACATATATATATATATATCCGGGATCCCTTTTTCCCGTTCACGTGAAAACATTCTTTTAAATTCAATCGTATGTACACCTACACATACATACACCTATACAAATACATGTACATACATACATATAAGTAAAGTTCAAAGTCTATATAGCTTTGACTATTCGCTAGTCTGTCTATCCACCCTACGTCTTTTCTCTGTTGTCGGAATTCTCAGGATCAAAGAAACTTTCACTTTCCTTTATCTATAATTAAATGTCATAGGCAAAGATCTAGCCAAATTAGCAAACCTGAGGCCAAAGCCTTACATGAAAAAAAAAGTAAAAAACTTGAATCCTAAATAACTTGCAAGCAAATAGTCTATAGCACAGAAATAGTCTCAAGGCCAACGAAATGTTCTAACCGAAAAAGAGATCGTGATCCGTTTCCACACATTGGGAATTTCATGGAAGCAGGAAAAAAAAAAATTACTTTTCATTACCAGTAAGTTAAGTCAATCTGTCAGTCACACTCGAATACCCAGTGCATTATTTTTGATAAAATTAAAAAAATTAATCAAATAAAGCTAAAAGTTCATACGTGCGTAACCGTTTGCTATTTAACATTTATATATACTTATTATAATATGTATATATATATATATATATATATATATTATTATTATTATTAAGCCCGTAAAAAAATGATAGTTTCACCAGTAACCAAGTAAATGTAATAGCTTTAGCAGAACATAACCTATAATATGTAATTAAATTGCTCCACCCTGTTACAGTAAAGCCTATCAACTAACCGCAACTCAACATTTACTATCAGCAATCAATTTGTAGTTTTTGTAAATTTTGTGGTTTCGTTAATACACTTTAAGTTAAAGAGTTTTCAATGCGATATTAAATGAATTTGAAATGCTTAGTTATTACTGCTCTTATTACAGCTGTGATTACTGCTGCTGCTGCTGCTGCTGCTGCTGCTGTTGCTATTGCTGCTGCAGCTACGGCTGCTGCTATTGGAGCACTGAAAAAATTTTAATTGCTATCGTTCGGCTATTGTAAATAAATTTACGCAGGTCTTTGTGCGACTCCTTATTTAAAACCATTTTCGGTACGTATTTGCCGTTGACCTTAACTGATCTCTCTCGGGGTCATTATTAAAGTTGAAAGTTGTCACAAAAAATTCAATTTTTTTTTTTTTGTTAACTAGACTTAAGATTGTATAAGAAATACATGCTTGCGTAAAGAACAACTTGCCAAGTTTGTACATATAATTGAATAATAATAAAAAACAAAAAATAAAAATATCGAACTGACTTGAATTATAATCGAAAATAAATTTTGAATAGAAATCAATCAGAATGGGAAGCACATTAAGGCACTTCGCGTTGCAGGGATATTATCAAGTACTAAAGTAGAGGACTTCTTCATACAGACAGAGTTCTTCCGATTGCTTGCATCTTATGTGGAACGATCACACATCGACTTCGCAAAGATCGGTGAACGAATATATATGAAATTTTTCAAGCCCCAATTCTTGAAGCCTTTACATTTTCTTCAAATTATTTTATGAAAAAATTCGTATTTTTTTGTGCATCTTAGGCCCTGTGGGAATTTTCATTAAAGAAACATTTCATCTCAACGAATCAGTTTAATTATTCTGATGTGTTTGCGCCTCTATTCGGTTACCTTCCTGTCTATCATCCATCTGTTGAACATTCTTCTTAAAGCTTGACTTCGTAGTGAAAAAATGAGCACTCAAAACTTTGCTTCAAAAATCGTCAAAATCAGCCCATAATTGGAAAAAATCGAAAAGTAAAAAAATCTACACATACAAGGTGTTATTCTTCAAGCATTTCATATGTTGTATAAGCGTCCAGATGTGCTGGGGTAGGCAAATTACTGTACCCACGTGAAGAACGAAGTATTTGTAATCCATAGATATCCGTAGCGCCGATGCCGTCAACAATACTAATGCATTTGACGAAAGCGGTCAGCATAATTTGCTTAACCCAATCCATCTGCGCATATATCCGTACGTCGCTCTTTATCTCTCTAGGATATCCAATACAATAGTTTGTTTTCAAAAACACCACTGAAACTTTGAAGAGGTTGTACACCTTTAACTCTCTGTCCCACCATTATGTTTACGGGTTCATTCCCGTTATATATTGTTATTGTTAGTGACTGTGGATACACTATGGATTCTTTATGGTAAGTGCGTATATATGGCATACTCATTGTTGGTAGCAGTAAGTTTGTGTCCAAAGGTTGTCATTATACACTGAATGTTTATGTATATGAAAGCCAAATTCATTGACTTGGTGGACCGCATAAATCGTGTTCTATGCTCTCTATAGTCCATGTATTTCAAATCATTGTTTTATACAATGAAACAGCGAACACTTACACTTACTAATGGAGATACTAGGAGCTATGGTCTGCGGTATGAAAATAAATAAAATGGATTCCATTGTGTTGAAAAAGTGATGAGACTTTTTCATTTATCTTAAATAGCAGGTACTTATGCCTATTTTTTCTCTTTCCTTTTCTTTCCAAGATTGGCAGCACCCTGATCGATGTTTTTGTTAAAATTCAACACGAATACGTTTCACATTCGACGAGATGTACGTTGAAAAAGGTTCAGAAACAATTTAGAAAAATAAAAAAAAAAATTGCAAATAATCGATCATTGTGGACGATTTAATTCGCTCTTCTGACTTTTAATATAATAAATATGGCAAAAAAAAAAAAAACAGTTTGAGCTTATGTGTGTTCTTCTAAGCATAATAGTAAGTTTTTAATATTGCGGACAGATAATCGAATTGCATCGAATTCGCTGATGGAAAAAAAAGAAGAAATATAATCACTTTGCGAAAATCAAGCTTCATTTCTGAAAAGTTCTTTGCTAGTTCTTTGCAATTAGAAAGTAAAAGGTATTCGATTAAAATTGTTTATAATCATTTTCTTTGTTTTTCTGGTTTTCTATTTTGTTTTTTTGTTTTTTTTTTTTTTGCAGTGTTCCGATGTAAACTCTCTAACTAATCGTAGATATTATTTTATTGAAAAGTTTTTAAAATTTTTAAGTTCTCAAACATAACCGCAGACACATGATCTGTAGCGATATGTAGTTGTAGTCGTTAATTCTCAATGCATTTATATTCATATCGTATGTTTAAATTTTATGCAAATTATAGCATGATTTTTAATATTTAATTACAAAGTTTTGGTTGAGTTGCAACAAGATACAACTACAATTCCGTCATTAATATATATATATATATATATATATATATATATGTATATATATATATGTGTGTAGACGCACACGCAATAATATTTTTGAGTTGACTGTCGTGAAACTCGACGTACCACCACCATTACCGCCAGCACTAGCATTACACATACTGATAAACAAACTCTTAATGTTAGATAATTGCTATTAAGCATATTAAAGGCCGTTTCAATGATTAGCTGGTCATTTTTATGCGGCTGAGATTTACGCACTTGTTACGTTCTCAGGTAAATGTTTTTTGGTGTGATTTCGCTGGTGTGTAAATTTGCATTCTAAAGGTCCCTGCGCATGCATAATAGCTCTTACAATTGTTTAACGTATGGCTATCATTTATATTTCTTGTCATATGTTGCCAAAACCGCCCATTGTATTTAGACTCTTATAAGTAAGTTATTTATGAAAATGTAGCAAATCTATGAATTATTATATGCAACGAAACAACAAACGCGTAAACAATATTACATACAGATATTATTGTTCTCAACAAATTCCAAATGATTTAAAATCTCAAAAAAACCCAAAAGTCCTAAATATATTATGCATAAAACTAAGTATAAAATTTACTTATATCCGGCGAATGGCGACTTTCCGATACCCATCGCTTCAGTCCGGTACATAAAAACCTAGTAAAAACTATAAAATGATTTTAAAGAAATATTTCTACACTTATTATGTATTATTGCTTGCCAATGGATAATTCTGTTACAAATGTTAACTGTTATGAACCCGTCAAAATCAATTTTATTGTAATCGATAAATGATTTTCCCGCTTTGCCGGTGAGGCACAAGAGCGCGTTAGGATTTGAAAAGCTCGATCCGATGTAGGATGCTTATTGAACAGGGTATCTTACAATTTCACACTGCTTTGCATATACCATACATAATATTGTTCATGTATTGTGTTGAATTGGAAACGGAATGACAAGCATAGCATACTCCCAACCTCCGATAATTGATAACAACAACAATACATGTTAGACACTTAAGGCAAAAGCACGATTTGTGCATGTTCGATGTGTGTGTTCAAGCGCGCGCCAGTATCTCTGCCATTACATATGTATATATATATATATATATGTATGCTGAGCTTCAAGTAGCCCGAATGGCACCTCAAAGCATAACACTGTCCTAGATTAAGATCTTATAAGCGAAATTTACTTGGTTTTCTTAGTTTTCCTTTTTTTTTTTTTTTTTTTTTTTGCTAGTGTGGGCCTCACTTTTATATACCGCTGCTGCTGGTGCTGGTGCTGGTGCTTTTGGTACTATCGGTGTTATTGCTACATTTTAGCTATTATTGTTATTATTGTTAATGTATGCAAAATGATGATGCAATTTTTTAGGCAAAATTTAAACAATATCTTCTCAATAACGTCAATAATATTAATGGTAAGTGCACAACAACAACTTCTATGATTATAGCTTTTAATTTAGGTTGATTTTAATTCATTTTAGGCGTGGAAAATTTCATTTTATTAGAGCAAATAATGTAAAACGTGTTTTAAGCAATGTTTTATTAATAATTTAAATTTAAATTTATGCATATGCATATGCATATGCGTGTGTACCTATAAGTACCCTTGACTCTATGTGAAACATGTGAGAATATATTATACAAATATACAAATTTTTATATATATACGTGTTATATGTACTTATATGCACAATATATGCAAGGCAAGATGCTATAGCTTTTAATGCACCCACGTAACCTAACCGTAAGTAAGTATAAGAAATACTAACATTTTGTAAATTTATTTACATGATAGATAATTTAATAAATTAATTTTTCATTTTTATTTTAGTTCTTATATTTGTCTCGCGCAAATCAAGAAATAAATTGAAATACATTTCGTAGCCTGCATAGACTCAATATGTTCTTCTTCATTAGCCCGAATGGAGAAAGCATGAACACATGCTGTAATATATATTATGAATTTTTTCTTCTTAGAAAAAGGAAATTGCATTCGTTTTACATCACATCTACTGCTATATACCCATTACTTCAGGAAAAGGGGTATATTCATTTTGTCAACCCGTTTGCAACAACCAGAAGGAAACTTCAGCGACGGCATAAATTATATATAGTCGACTTAACTAAGTCTGTCTCGTCAAATTCGAAATTGAACCAAGCATGTCCGTCTGTGCATCTACCTATCTATGCATTTAACCAACTTTATAATGAGTATGAGAAAAAATTCTTCCGTTCGCAAGAGTGAACATATTGGCGGACACCAGGGCACGTGCCACAACTTCCAATATTTCTGTCAAATTTGAAACCTAAAGCTTAACTTTTGTTGCTTGACTCTGACGCTTTCTCCGGGTTGTTGCAAGCGTTTTAACAGAATGAACATACCCCTATCCTTCGGTGTTGAGTGTAGAATATGTGTCTCACTGTCTTTCAAATGGAAAATTTTCTGTCCAATTGGCGTTCGTTTGCCTAAGTGTTTTACATAATCAGTTTTGTAAACTTTTACCAAATACTACTTGCTTTTCTTATTGAACAACGACGTCACTCACGACGACGGCGGCGACGACGACGACGACGACGACGACGACAATGCATAAGATTTTGTTTACATGTGATTAAAAATGTTACAGTAATACAAACACAAGAACTTTGGCACTTTAAAAGCACGCACACAAAAAGTGTGTTAGCAATGTTAAGGTCATCACCAAGAACAATAATAAATGGGAGAACATTTTCAGGGTGCGTGCATGTCAGTACCATACAAACACGTTGCACGTTTTCAGTTGACTTTGGACTCAAACAGTAAACCGAACGCAAAACAAAAGAATTCCCTGTTAAGCGTAGACGAGAAATTGAGAAAAATCTTTTAATACAGTTGTAGTAGAATAGAGCCTTTCGCTTGGATATTTTCCATTTTTGAATGTATTTTTAGAATTATGAGCAACATGTACGGTTATGCAAATAGAAGATCACATTTTCGGCCACAATCTCTGCACATATAACTTGAACTCTTTCAAATGATGTCACAAATTATAGCCTTAAGAATAAATGAAAACTTAAATCTGATTTTTGTTAGGCTGTTTAAAAACCTTAACCCCCTTAAAACTTTTCTTCTCTATCTCTCTCTCTCTCTCTCTCTCTCTCTCTCTCTCTCTCTCTCTATCTCGCATTCTATCGCACTATTTCTCTCTGGCCTTCTCACGGTCCCTTCCCTTCGCTATTGCCATTATTTGTCATTGTATGCTTGTACGATAATATGGTGCTCGCGTAACGACATCTGAATAGAAATCCATAATAATAACTATTGTAGGACATCGGCAAATTCATTTATTTTAGGAAACATCATAATTCCTGAATAGCATGGGAGTTTCCCTCACACAAACCATATTGTAATGCATTAACAAAATACTAGCAACAGCAAGAATGATAACCAAAGTGCAGAAAGTTATGCAAGAATGCTGGAAGGACTTTAAGGAAAGCGAAAGTTCTTTATACAGCTATTCGTTTACATTCAATGATTGGACGCAAAAATAAAATCAACAAAGCTGACCTAAAATCATTTGCTCGCCTCTCAGTTGAAAATTTTTAATATATTTGTTTGTTTAGTTTTTACTGCGCAGATTTTTTTTTGAATCCTTAACAAATGCACTTCAATGCCAAATTAAATGAAATTCATTAAAATTTCTTTTGTCAAACAGGCTTAAACATGATGTGCCGGTAATAAAATGCCATTGTCAGTTATCTTTGTTAAATGGAAATTCTACGTTATAATGTGTCCTTGTTTGCATATGAAAAGTTCAAACAGAAATTTTCAAGTCATTGAATCAATCAGTCAATCAACAAAGACTTTCGTATAAATATTTTATGTTTCGCAGTCACGTTATCTCTGTTCCGCTAATGTTAACAAAGTTACTGACATGACTTTATAACAAATAAAAAATGATTTTTACCGAGAACTATGTTTTGATTCGAATAAAATCAAGCAAAAACTCTTAATGAAACATTTTTTTCATGATATAATGAAAAGATGTTGTGTCAAAAAGTCACTAAATTTATCTTGCCTTTTATTATACCTTAAACATATTTCGATATAGGACTTTATAAAGATTGTATGGATATATAGAATACTCAGAGTGACATGAGATAGATCTACCTTTCGTTATATCAGTCGATTTATATTCATTCTCTGAATCGATTTAAGACTGCCTGTCCGTCTGATGATTGTCTATATAGATATGTGTTTAAGCTAAATGTCGCAATTTTTGAGATATTTTGATGAAATTTGGTAGGGTGACGTATATTGACTCAAGGGCGAACGTTATTGAAAATGCTTAGGATCGGTCCCAGAAAACAGGATCTTGCAATGGTTCGAAACTGTAGAAATGGTAACCACTCTTAGAGTTTCAAAAGCGGAAGTAAGGATAATCGTGTTTGGACAATTAGCAACTTAGAAGTTATATAACATTCTTTTTTAACAGAATTGGTCTCCCACAGAAGACAAGACCCAACCCCAGGTGGAGGAGAGTGAGTGCACCGGCACAGGCAAGAGTGGGGGAAGGCAAAGAGCCGATTCTGGCTCTATTTTTCGTAGCAATTGCCGCTCTCACTCAGACTGCCGATTCCAATCCCTTTCCCGTGCCACCCTTCGACCGAGATAATGCTACCTGGTCCCATTGGCCATTCTCGATCTAACATCTAATTTCATTCATTTATTTTTTGTCGATTATTTTCCATAACACTACGAAATTTTGCTTTTCAGGTTCTATAATGAATGTATATATTATAGTACACATTATTATATATATATTATTTTTGTAAACTTTTCAAAAGCACAAAAGACCGAATTGTCTTCATTGCATGTATAAAAGTTAAAAGAGCAGCAGAGAACTCAAGGACTCAAGAGGAACTGGTACAAAAAAACGGAACCAGAAGAAATAGAGGGAATTTATACATTACGGATGTACTGACGTCGTAGTAGCAATAGAAGTTGCGCTATCTCTTGTGTTTGGCTGCCTTCCTTTTTCCTCATGTATCCATTGTTTGTTTTGGGAAAAACTTAGTATTAAAGGTCCTTGATATCAGTTCTTTATTAGGCAAGAGCATATGCCCTTCTATGTTTTTTAAATGTACAAATGCTATGACCTTCACATGTGTGCGTATATACGAGAAAAAAGCGTAAAGAGGATATAGCAAATGTATAATAAGTTGTCTTCGTTTCGCCATTTTAAACGTACATCAAACTGCATCAAATTCCAAACGCTGTGCTCAACAAATGCTTCAATAAATTTCACTGAGAACCTTTTATAGGCCTATAAAAATAATTTGCCTAACTAAAAAGGAAGTTATGTCATAGGAATACTTTATCTTTACTTAGTATATTTTATGCAATTTTTCACATCATCCATGAGGTTTTGCACAAAACGTGTTATCTACTCACTTTACATGGCTGGTTCTCTAGCACTTACCTGAGACTTATGCACCGTAATCGCCTTAATACACAAAAAAATTATAATTTAATTGCAATGAATAAAGAAATAGATACACACATATATGCTAAACATATTAACGACTCGTCTTTAGTCCGAATTTACGAAATTTAATATATCACTTGCTCCTCTGATCACTTTATTCTACACCATCATGCTGTCGGGCCAGGAATTTCGACAATTTGTATAATAAAAAACCCAAGACAAGGTCCACTAATTAACGTCTATGTGCACTGCATTCATCGTCCCTAGCAAACTAGTTTTTCGTCATTATGTTCTGGTTTGTACAGAATTTCCTGGTGCCGACATAATTCCAAAAATTTCGTCCTTAGGGTTTTGTAGATATAGCGTTTCTGCACTTTCGGACAGGGTGGCTAAAATAAAATCCCTCCTCGCCAAGAATGTTGAACTCTTTCCATAGTGTGTTTTTGTAAAGATATCTGTATACATAGCCTATCCTGAAAAGTGCATTTGCGTCTAATTTTCCGCTTGCTTTGTGATAGACATTTCAGGTGTACCTTCTTCATCATTGCAGTCGATTTTAACATAGTTTTTTTCTACTCGAATATCGGCATCGACATCCCGAGCACTTAGTTGGTAGTCTGGTTCCAATGAGTTCAAGTCTATAAGGTCTACTTCGCTCCTCACTTGTCGGTTGTCTGTTTTTTCTTTGTCGTCGGTCAGTACTCTGATCTAAAAATGCCCTAACCGTGCCATGATATACTTCATTTCCTACAGAGCCGCGAACACAAGCTATCTCCTAACGAAGATAACAACCTTTCAAAAGATTTATTCGCGCTTCAATTTTCCCAATAAAATAAACATTACCTCTCTGCATATAAAAACCTCTAATACAAGATTTATTATGAACGATTATATTCGTAAATATTTTCCCCCTGCGTTGATTGTACAGAAATTTCAATTTCTTGGCTCGCCATCATGATAAAGTGGAGAAAAGGGTCCGCAAAAATTAAAAAATATAAATTTTGTAAATTAGAAATATTGATGAGTTTTTTTTATATTGTAAATATATATACATTTATTTATTCGCTTCCAAATCACTATTAACTATATATGTTCTTTATAGATATAGATATAGAGTAGAACTTCGCACAACACAATTTTATAGGACGTAATGGAAAAAAAAAGTTTGTGAAAAGCAAATAGAGGAAAATAAATATTGTAATAATGGTGGAGTATAAATTGGTAGAAAAAAGTAGACCGGATAGTATCAAGTGTAAGATGAGTAACGTTTCCCTCTGCCTTATAGTTCAGTTTACTTATGAAAAAATCGTTATGTGAGATACATTAGATACTTTTAATAGTTTCTGATAAATTTCGGTGAATTAAAAAAAAAACATAAAATCAGGGAAAACGATTTGCGTTACAAAATGTTGAAGAGAAATTCATTAGAACTTTCTTGCAGCAGCGCTGATTAAAGCTTGCGGGCAAGAGACAAGAGATAGGAGATTAATTAATGTTAATGATCCCATCCTGAATTAATGGATACCGGATCGGGCCTTTTCTAGGGATAGTTTTTCTTATATCAATATCATCTAAATGGGCACCTTGAAGACTTCTGATGCGCCCCCCATAACTTTTACTTACGCAAAGGCTTAGTAGGATTTTTAAAAGCCTTAAAAACCAAAACATATGCGACTTTTTTTTTAAGTTATTTTAAAATAGATCGTTATTGCGTCTCATTGCATGTTTAAACTATAGAGTAAACCGATATATACCTATTGGATTGATCGATGGGTACGTAACTTTTGTAATCGCCTACTCCTTTCTTACTAATACCCTTTAATGTATTGAAATGTATTGCTTAGATGCTTACATATAGAGACCCAGCGCTATAAGAAAAATTAATTCATTTATTTTTCTTTCAAAAATTTGCTTTATTAAAATATCCCTGCTTTATTTTCACTTAAATTTTACAAAAAAACAGAACGGAAAACAGTATATATTTAAAAAAAAATAATAATAATGTTAGAATAATGTATAAAAAATAACAAAACTTTAACATACTTATTTATATACAATTATTTCATTATTTTTTGGAAATAATAAATCTTGCTCGCTACGCCTGTTGTTCAGCCCGATCAGATCCTTGCCACTGCGTCTTTAACAAACTTAACGGAAGTAGGGATAAGCTGAATAGGCAGAGTAAGCTGCAGCATAAGGATAAGTGTAAGCAGCGGCTGCTACAGGAGCTGTATAGGCGGCTGTATAGGGAGCGGTAGCAACAACTGGAGCAGTATAAGCAGCTGTATAGGCTGCTGTGTACGGTGAAGCGATCAACGGAGCAGCTACTACAGCCGGTTTAGCCATAGCGCAGGCTAATACAGCAAACAAGCAAACCAACAACTAAACAGCAATAAAAAAAGATTTTTTAAACAATCTCAGCGAATTGTTTTTTTTTAAAACACAAACATTTTTTACGACTATTTTCAACATAAACAAGTAGGAAGTAGTAATAGTCGGGCAAGGCTGACCATTAAATACCCTACATCACATTGTCTAACACAATTCGTATTTTTGTATGAAATTACTATTATGGGTCAATTTTCATCACCACATATTAGAATTGACAATTATACCTTTTTGGCGTATGAACTTCAGTTCTAATTATAGGAGAGTGGGTTCAATAATTGCCCCAGCCGGTCTAAAGTTTTCCTACCAATTTAGAATGCCGGTATATTCCTACTTAGCCATGAAAATTGCAGTTTTTTTCCATATAACGACTTTTCAGAATAGGGCGTTATACCGGAAATGGTCGAACCGAACCATTTTCAATAGCGTTCGTTCTTGAGTCAAAACAAGTCACTGTACCAAACTTCATCGTAATATCTCAAAAATTGCGACCTGTAGTTTGAACACATCTTTCCATGGACGGACAGACAGGATTAGATCAATTCCAATTATGATTCTGAATCGACGAATATAATAAAAGGTGCAGCTATTTTAAGCCCGTCCGCCTTCAATTAATACACCCTGTACCACAAGTGGCGTAGGGTATAATCACACAAAATAAGCAAGACGAATAAGAGGGATATATAAAAATTATAAGAAACGCGTATTGAATAGCGACGGTTCGCTTCGTTATGAATACATATGAACCCCTTCTAATTGCTTTACTGATGGTGTAGGTGAATACCTGCTATGGATCGCTCATTATGTTATTAAGAAAACTATTTTTTTTTGTACTGTTATTGTCAATGTTATTTTCGTGTATTATATGCTGCTCAAGTGCTTTTTGGCCAAATTTTCGGTAGTCGTTTTCGTATTTCAAGAGCGAATATAAATCTTTCTCAGTATAGTCAGCTTTCAAAAACTGACCGACATGGCTGCGCCGACTCAGACTGTTGAGTTAATCCGAGATGCGTGTATGTTTAGATTAAACGGCCTCTGGTGGGCACTTTTCGCTATTAGAAGCAGAATATGAAATTTTATTTGGTTTCTTATTCTCACACCCACATAGCCCACATAATAAATTTTAATTTCATAAATTAATGACAATTCGATAACTTTTTCTTAATATTTTCTATTTATTATGATCTGTCGGTCCAATCGGTTGTTTCAACAAAATTTCGATAACATATATAACGCCAAGAAATTCTTGTGATAAATTTTGCTTCGGAAGAAGAATTTGAGAAATGTGAAAAAATCGAATATATTTTGTTCGGAGTATGAGACGGGAAAAAAGTCTGGTTATAGATAGAAAACAGAAGAAGAAAATCTATAGACAACAGTGAGGCCATTTAATCCCATTGATTACAAATACCAAAGTATGTCAAGCTCGATATGAAAAGATTTTTTACAGTTAAGCTATTAAATATTTCAGCACAAACTGGAGAAAACAGACATTTCCAGGCATTTTTAACTTGCCTATTAATGGAGTAATACAAACAGCAAGTACTGTTCACAAAAAAAGGCCAAAAATATAATAATAGATCTACAAAAGTAAGCTCTGTTAGAGCTTAAGGCGGCGAAAAAAAGGCTGCCAAGGACAATTGGAAATAATACCGTCAATGATTTCAGACGTAGAAACTTTTCTGTAACTTAGCAGCCCATCACTTAAGTCGGAAAGCAAATCCATGTCGGACGTTCTGGTAAAGTAAACCTTTTTATAGAGTCCTTTAGCCTTTGCCTCATAGAAAATCTAATAAAAATATGCATCTATACTGTAGTGAGCTAGTGAGAGTTATTTAAGAGACATTGAAGTTGAAAACTGAACACAACAATATCAGCAGCAGGTACTTAACAGGTTGGACTTGAGAAACTTTGCAAATATACTATAAGTTTATATAGTAAAAGGATTTGGCGTACAGCACACAAAATGTGGTGGAGGATTCTATTGATTAAGTGATAAGCAAACCTGTTATATAAATAATATTTGGTAATACACTGATTGTACTCTTAAGGCGAACATATTTCTCATATAGCTACTTTTCATTTTGATACCGAATGTGGCGCTCAATCAAAGTCACTATTTTTTCTTAGCTCCAGAATAAACCGGACTTTGCTTAAATAAATTTATCCTTTTTTTCACATATCTTTTCTTCTCCTTTTTACTTTTACTTTTCATTTGATTTTATTTTTATTTAACACTTACAATTTTAAACATTTTGTTTATATATATATTTTTTTTTTGCAGTTAATATTTTATTAGTTGTTTGTTAAAAAGTTCTTTCGAAACTGATAACGATTCACCCACAAAATTGTTGCTTATATACAAAAACTATTTTTTAAAAATTTTCTAAACGTTTTTTTTCTCTTATTCTACTTTTAAACGTTGATTTGGCCAACTCAATCATCAAACTATAGCCAAAAAAAAAAAAACAAAAAAACAAAAAAATAACAACAATTTTTACTCTTACTTACATTTAAATTCCAAACATGATCTTATTAATTTTTTTTTTTTTTTTTTGCCAATGCTTTTTTCCATAATTTATAGTTGACACTTTTTTTTCTTTCTTAAAAGCCCACAAAAAGCGTAGAATTGCACATATAAAGCTAAATAATAAAATTAATGTTTTCAAATGCAATAAAAAAAAAAGAATATGTTTAGGAATTTATTTTTGTTTTTTCAATGTTTTTTCAACCATAAGAAAATAACGCAAAAACCATGGAAATTAACCATGCGGTTGACACTTAATCGTTTTATTGCACAAAAGGCCGCATTGTGAGGAATAAACAATTGCCAGTTAAGTACATAATAACTTAAGTATTTGTTAAGATTATTCACACATTAACGAACTCCGCATACAAATTGATTTTGCTTTCAAACTTTGTCTGGGTGTGTGTGCGTGTGTGTGGCTTTGTGCATATGTAATAAAATTAAATAATATATAAACAATATCAACAGTGTTACCGAAATGTTAAAACAATACGTTTTTGCATTTTATTCCCGATCCAAATAATTTTTTCAAACGTTACTTCAGTCGATTTCAAAACCCACATTATCAGATCACATGTTTACCCGCAAAAGTTTTTGTTTTTTTTTTTTTCTTTTTTTCGCTCTCTAACCCTTTCACTTTGACGATTGATATACTTTTGCATGTGCCGCGATCAACCTTCAATCAGTTATCTCCAAAGCCAGACGTGCAATCATTTGCTAGCAAATAACGGTAACAGAACCAATGAAGTCACGGGCTACGAAGCATTTGCTGCTTATCTTTGTTTTGTAAGCAATTTTTGAATTAATCAAATTGAATATCTGGCTTAATGGTCACTATCATTCTCCTTCCAAGTTGTCGTTGGGTTAGGTGTATGAGAAGCTTGTACACACACTCACGCACAACTTTTTTATGTTAAACTTTCATGCGATATTGATGGATTGCCTGCCAGAGTGGTTCTCAGATGGTTTATATTTATTGTATGTGCAATTTCTGTACACAGCACAGACTTAGCATAGAACTTGAGCAACTGTGTCTTTCTTCAACTGCGCAGGACTTAAGCGCCAAAAAGTGAACTCTATATTTTAGAGCCATGTTGGAACAATAATCTTTAAAATGTCCCGCATATTTTGATAGAAGTAAAAGTTCAATTCAGTTCAGTAAAATGAACACAAATAACTTTCTAAATATTAGAAGCGTTCCGATTATGAAAAAAATTTCAAAGCTTACGATGGAATCAGATCAGATCAGATCAGATCAGATCAGCTCTGGCTAGGACACTTCGTACGCTTAAGCGGCCGAGTAAGCAAAGGGTCTCGACTAACAACTGAATGGTTATGTGTTCAAATCTCAAGTGCGTTAGAGTTTTCAATAGAACCGACAGACTTAGCTGCTAATTAATAATAACAATAATAATAATATTTTTTAATAATAATATTTTTAACCTACAAATATGCTCAAAAGCGATTTATTAGAGAATTTTTTCTTGAAACTCTTAGCATCTTAGTTGTCTTTTTTATTTGACTAATGTAAGCCCAGGGCAGATAGGAAAGACTTGTTCACAATGGTGAGAAGGGAGAGGAAAGAGAAGAGAAAAGATACTTTTTCTTATATTTTTTAAAAGTCTAAAAATCGTACAAAAACAAAACAAAGAACCAAGAAGTTCCGGGTAAAATGAATTTTCACCGAGCAAATGAAACGAGCACAAGCATGAGTGAGACAAAAGTTTCACATATTTTACTCGCCACCCCATATAATACATAAATTCATTGCGCTTTTCACCAAGAACTCCAAACATATTTATCTGATATTTTACATTAACTTTGCTAGTTTCATTATACAAAACTTTGGTCGATAAACTTCCGCAAGATTTCTGGTAAAACCATTTTAACTATCAGTATAGACTTTCACCTTTACACCAATAAAGACGTTTTGAAGTCTGTAAACACGTTCTCGGTACTTTAATCGCATTAATTGTTGGCTGAAGGGTATGGAAACAATCGCGTATCTATGTTGGAGAAATGTGCATAATGTACGATTTCCTTCCAATCCTAAAACACAGCGTAGCTGAGCTGTGTCATCGTTTGTGCAACCTTATTCATCTTGGACCACGATCCTTTTCGCTTCTTTAACACTATTTTTTCATCGTCCCTTTTCAATCTCTTCAAAGACAGCTCGAGTCGTACTAAAAATTCACGGATTCGTGCCATGAAATTTTTTAAACATAATTTATGTGGAGTCCAAAAACTAGTTTTTGATTAAAGTTGCATTCTGCCGCGATGTCATAAAATAAAATATGTCGGCTTTCTTTATATTTTTGAAAAAGTTCGTTGACGTGAGCGACGGCTGATCGATCGGAAAGCGACATGTCCTTAGCATCTAAGCTTCTAGAATAACACGAGCAAACCCTTTCCGCGTCGTTAAGTTTGAAAGAGCATCCATTAACACCATGAAAATGTTCACAAGCTTGGTCGAAGTCATATAATAAACTGTAGCGTTTTTTTTTCAAAAGCTTGGGTCATCGACAAAGCGCAGTGACTTTCGACTGAGCTAATAAATGTCGCAATCAATATTTTTGTTCGTTTCAATCATCTATCGGCTGTCATCTCTCACACGCACACGAACCAACATATATAGTATTTGCAAAATTAAACCACACTCCGCTCCTGCGATAATTATTGAAAGCATCTTTTTACCATTGCACCGATCTTTTCGAATCTAATATCATGCACCGCTGCTTAATACGTTCGACGCCTTTATTGTATTGTTATTTTTATTTTATATTCTGCAAGACGTCATTACGCATTGCAGCACAGTTTAAGAACTCATCTTCTTTGATACGTATGGGTCAGGATTGTTATTGCTATTCTTATATTCTAAGCTTCGCATGTGTACGCTTTCTTACACCTTACAATATGCATATAATGCAGTCTTCTTTATCAATATCTTTATCAATCATATCCGCAAACATATACATCTAAATGCTTTGATTTCGTTGTTGTTATAATAATTGTTTCGTTTTTCCGCCGAATACTAAGGCAAATATGCATTAATATTGTCTTCCTACTCATTACACAGACGCGAACTCTGAACGTCAAACAGAAAATGATTGAAAATGTTTATGTGAAAAAAAATGTCCACCTCTGCTTAAAAGAGGACCGCTTTAAAAGAGAAGAAGAAGAAATAGCTCAAGCGCTTCCCTGGATCACTTCGAAAGTGTACAAGCAGTCGATTTCAAAATTACGGAAGGTACTTATCGTAGCTTACTTTAGCCCGAACATTTATCAAGCGTGATTTTTATGATGTAAGATTTTCGAACAACGGAACTTCTTCTGCTAACGGTAGAAACATTTTGTATTAAAATCTGCTTAATGCAGATATCAGATAAAAACAGGTCAAATTTATCATAGTCGGTCACGGCCGACCGTTAAAGACCCTACGTCACGTCACTTCGCTTCATTTCGTGAAAAGTATACAATTATTTCCTGTAAAGGGGTACCTTTCACGAACGACCTTTTGTTTAGAGGTTGCACAAAACGTCAACTGACGTAATCGAAATTTAGCTCAAAAAATTGCTCAATACAATCCGGATTTTTCACATCAATTTAAAATAACGACTTTCTTAAATAAATCTTTATATGGCAAATAGTCGAACAGTTGGTCCGATCAGAACTATTTTTAATAGCAGTAGTTCTTGGGCCAAAACACGTCGGTGTACCCTGATTTCATTGAAATATGTCAAAAATTACGACCTATAGGTCGAGTACAAAAAACATGGACCAAAGTCAACAATAGGCAATAACGGAGAGACAAACAGATTGATTGAGAAAGTGATTCCGAATCGATTGGAATAATAAAATGTGGATCTATAGCAAGCCCTCCTGGGAATGCGATCCGAATTTCGGGCCGCACCCCAAACAAAATCTCAGCAATAGGTAGACTCAAACTTATGCCATAACATAGAGCGAAAGCTATTGGTAACATGGCTACAACTGATGTTCCTCCTATGAAACTTCTTCTTAAAACGCCAAGTTTGAATTCTATAAAAGTAGATTATATTGAATTTTGACGAGTAAGCGATTTGTGACTCCATACACGTACTGATAAGATATTAAACCTCCCGTATAATCAACTTTGTTGGCGGACATCCTGTACTTATCCCTGGGTATATAAGTGACGATAATTTCCTTCAGAGCTTTCTTAACTTCTAGATTGTCATGCGTAGAACTATGCATAGGAGATTCTAGAAAGTATATATCAATTTCTAATCATACCAACTTTTCCATCTATTTGATCGTCGAACGAAGATTATAAATTCATAAAATGCAAGCGTCTTTTTTTGGTTTTTTTGTAAAATTCGATTCTATTCGCCAGCGTAGTGCTCTGCAGATGTGATGCAATCAATCCGGAGCTTTGCAAACATTTCGATGCCGTTTTTATAAAGTGACTTGTTAAGATGAAGAAAATACTGTTTGGGTTTGGAAATCCGGTTTTTTTTTTTCCTTTTGATACGACTAAACACGCAGGATATTTCTCCTATACGTGTAATATAGTGACAGTGAAGAAGAAAGCGGTAAAAGAGAAAGAGATATGTAGTGACCGCAACATGGTGGATATTTGCCCAATCGGTGTTATGGCTTTACCGACTAAGCACTAATTACAGTTATGACCAGGGGGATACAGCGGATGAGGTTGCAATCCGAACCTCGATTTGTGCAATTTTGTGATTGTAGCCAGCAATTTGTTTACACAATGGTCTTGCTACACTGTAAGTAAATGTGGTGCAGCTTCGAAAAGATCTTTTCTGGATTTTTTTTAAGGTTTTCTACTATAACAACCCCGTTTAGTGGTCCCCTGCATTCAACATAATCGGTGTTCATACGATTTTGTTTAAGTTTCATAAGCCAATAGCAAGACGTTGTTCTCGACAACGAGAAAAATTGCCACAAAATTTCCCAACACAAGTACAGAATTGGAATCGCACTTTTTCACGTCAAAAAGGAATGTATAATCAAAAAGCGAAATCCGGATTTTTCCATTACTTTGATTTGAATTGCAAAACTAATGCGGATATAACATCTAAGCAAACGATCGAAGTGGTATGAAAGGTTCATATGCGGCCAAAGTCAATATTCCCGCCAACCCACTTGGCCATATTTGTGTATCCGTTTACTCGTTCGTGTGTCCATCCATCTCCCGCCTATTATTTGACGACGTAAAAATTGATAGGGAAATGAAGGCGTAAGCAAACGGATGATCAGAACGCGCCCACGGTATTTAAACAGTTTTCACATGTTCTCCTAGCATATGGAATAGGGCAAAATTGACTCGCTAACACGCCCATTAGTAGCACAACAAACAAGCAATTTTGCGATGTACATGGATATACTTTAATAAAATTATGGGTGTACAAAATTCGCCCCGACGCATAAAGCCTTACTTTATATATTTTCACTTGATTTCTCTTTATTTGCATGTATTCAAGTTAGCTTGGAATGGCGTGCGTACGTTCATGTGTGCGTACATGTGTGTGCGTATCTGTATATCTGCCCGTATGCACAAGCCTATATAATTACATTTAATGCAATCGTATGCGCTCGATTTTGAGAACTTTTTATACTTCTGGTGCGGGTTTATTATGTTATTATTATTGTTTTTGTTTTTATATTCACAACATTGTGACAAATAACCTTTAAATGAAAAAAATTATAAAAATCCACAGCTACTTGAAATTCTATTTCAATTCACAATCGTTCGCATTTCACAGCACCTGAAGTTGACTTTATCTCTGAAAACGTTTTAAAATTCATCTGCCGAACAAAAAAAAAAAAAAAAAAAAAAAACCCCAACTAAAATACTATTCATAGCCCGCACAAGAATAAAATCTAAAAATAATCAAAAATATTTACAAAAAAAAAAAAGAAATTATTCAGCACTGTTCACCTAACCAAATAAAAAGAAAACAAAAGTAAACCAAATAAAAAAAAAAAAATCATGTTTAAATTCGTAAGTTTAAAACGTCATAATAAAAATGGCAACGTTGATAATCTTGAACAATCACCTATACTTCAAACATCATCAACTCATAATCCGATTGCTTTAATTCCCAAATCCCCAATCAATCAACAACATCATCTGCACCAACATCACCACCAACACCCTGCAAATCATACTTTTATCAACAACATTTCAGATAATCCCGCTTGTAATTGTCAGCTTCAGTGTGATCTTCAGCCATTTGCGACCTGCTGTAGCTATGCCGCGACCGGGCGATTTCCGGGATGCTGTCGAAGAGGTCGATGTGCCGCCCGAACATCGTGCTGCTCCACCGCAAACTGCTCAACCATCTGTACCGCTATACCCAAGAGCCATATTCCCTGCCATGCCCGGCACATATCCATTATTCTTCCAAACACCAAACGGTTTTGTACCCTTCGCCAATACCTACAATGCGTATCCTGCCCTAGCCCCAACAATTGCTATTTAACATCATGCGATATTAGATAAATAGATGAAACACTTTACACTTTCCTTTTACGACAACAAAGTAATATTAGTTTAAAAGGACCTTTTACGGCAGTTTTGTTTTACTTTTTATTAAAAAAAATATACATATGTCTTTTTTTTGTTAAGTACTAAAGAAAACTGTACGTATGTGTTATTTTATAAATAAATGTGTAATTTTGATATGAAAAACAATAAACAAACAAACAAACGAATTTATCCTCAATTTTTATATTATAACGAAGGCCCCTTCGCTCTGTTTATATACTCAAGTAGGGACCGGCAAACGCTAAGAAGGATTAGTTTTTTGGTTTCATCATGCTTTCAGTACAGATAGCCATTTGTCAACCTATATTTCTCTATCGAAAAGTATGAACCTGACAAATTTATTATATCATTAATCAAAGTGTTCTAGTTGTAAAAGTTGTTCTCATCAAAATCATTTTTCAGTCATTTCGTCATTTTGTGTAAAAATAATTAATCACCGAAGACAACTATTTATCGTTCAGTGAAAGCTAATCGTCACACACTGAAAAATCAATTGATGGCACTACTACTGTCCTAGAAGGCATTGAAAATATTCTATTAGCCTGAGACAACCTAGGCAATGTTTTTAGTATGAATTAGGTAATGAAATTTTTCGCTTACGATATCATTTATACGCAATCAGACCTTCCTGCGAAGCACTAAACTCTCCTAGAGTTTTTATACCCATCGTCGACGATAGCACTATTAGCACAATCTTCAAACTTCATCTATATGAAATCGAAATCAAGAGAGAGAATGAGACGAACATATTTCACTTAGGATACTTACTTACTTACACTATTTCCAACCATTATACAATGAGAACGTTCGTCCCTAAGCCTTAAGTTTGATTTTGTTAACGGAAAATTGAAAATTTCAAAAAGTGCAGAACAACTAACCTAAACCAAAACAATATCATTACGTAAGAAAGAAAAGATTCGTTAAAATTCTAACTAAATACAAAGTCCAATAACTAATCATTCAAAGAGTTAATTAAAACATTCTATTTAAATACATAATCAATTTCTCATATATTTGTCTGTTGTGTGTTGGATGTGACACCTATTTACCTGTTTGCGCCTCTTTCCTAGCTCGCCGGGGAACAGAGGTTTTGCGAATTCGCGTAGGTTAGCTTAGGTAAAATGTGAGAATTGAATGACGATAGAAGTCAGCGAAATATTTTTAAACAAATGCCTTGAAGAAACAGTGTGAAATTTTTAGTTCCTATTCACGACATTGTAACGGCAAGTCTTCTTTATATCTTAACAAGCTTTCTATTGTTAACGAAAAGATAAATAATTTTGAAAACTAACATAGAAGGATAACAAGAAGGCCATAAATTGATTCTTTTCTCTTACATCAAATTCGGACGCGAGCTGAAGGGGCGTAAAGATAGTTTATATAAATTTGAATCTTAGAAATCCGTTCACAAGAGGTAAAGGCGGTAAAGACTGCCAGCTACCACAAATGCATCTGAGCGCTGTGGAGTGTTTGCACAAAAAAGGAAGCCCTACCATACACTGTATAAAATATTACGCTTACTTACCACCTTATGCTAACAACACGTAGTACCATATTTTCTTCCTTTTTGTTTTTTCTGTTAGGTAATCGTCAAAACAAAATATTTAAAATTCATGTAAACTTCGATGATAATTAATCTATTCGTAACCTTGAGATGTTATTTATAATGATAATATAAAGACAAAGAAATACATTTAATTATTTCCTTGTGGGTGTGATCACATTACAACACTGTCTGTATACGTATCATCATCGATTCACTTAACTGTTAACAGGTAATATTCTTCTCAGAATTATATTCATCATGCCTGTGGCATTAGTCAAAGCAATATGTAATAAAGACAAGATGAATTGCAATTGTTGTCTTCCTGATCGACTGACAATACAATTATGTATGAATGGCGACAGTATGACTAACAGACAACAGTCCTATTAATAAAGCTTATAAAGTGCTTCTTTCTTGTGGATTTTCTTAAAAAATGCATTTAAAAATAGATGAACCTTTTGTTGTGCAACTTTACAAGCGCATAAGAGTCCTGGGCTGCGCAATAATATTTTTAAAAACTATTGGTACCCGATGCAAATTGTTTTTATTTCACTATTTTATTAACACTCTTAAGCTTAAATTAAAATCACAAAGTCCGTTTAACAAAGATCGTTTAACATAGTTTCCAAAATCATTCGTAGACTTTAGAAGACCGTAGTATAGGCAGCGGTATGAGGATAATAGGGGGCAGCTATGGGAGCTGTATACGCGGCAGCGATTGGTGCTGTATATGCGGCTGCTGTATAAGCGGCGGGCGCAGTATAGGCTGCAGCTATAGGCGCAGCTACGGATGTAGTGTAAGCAGCTGCAACAGGAGCAGTATAGGCAGCAGCTACAGGTGCTGTGTAGGCAGCTGCAGCGATTGGAGCTATTACCGGAGCTGCAGCTATCCCGTTATAGTTACGGGCAACATATTGTGAACTAGTTGCTGTCACAACACCGGCGGGAGCAGCAGCAGCCACCACAGGAGCCAAAACGGCAGGTTTACCAGAAACGGAGCACACCAAAGCAAATAAAGCAATGCAAACAGACTGTAATCAAAGCATAGGATACAATATTGTATTAATATGAAAATAATCAAATAGTGCTTTAAAAAAAAATTAACAACAAATTATTTTTTTTTCTTTGTTTTGTATCAATAAACATCTTTTCTTACCAATTTGAACATTTTGTTGGATTTCGTTTGTTTTACAAAATTTTTGAAAATTTATTTGAGACTCTTTTGCTAACTTTTGCCAAATGCAAACTATGCCCTCATTGTAAAAATCACTTGTCTTATATAGTCATAAATTCAATGAATTGCGTTCAATCAAGATGTCCGTCAAAATATTAAAATATATGCGCTTTTTTTAACCGCTTAACAAACATTACACTAAAAAAATAAAGTTCTACAAACCCTATTACGTACTGTGATGGTATGAGTGTATCCACAACAAGTATTTCATATCAAATATTTGTTTATGATATAAAAATACGCAACGGATAGATTAACCATGCCATAGTGCGAGTGCCAAAAAAAAAAAAA